>JAOWBW010000273.1:529990-671579 GCA_026119855.1 Campanula takesimana
CTTAAGATGAGAGGCATTCTCAAGAGAGAATTTTTGACCAAGTTTCGAGCATACTTACTTTGAGAGATAAAAATACCTTCTTTGTTTTGTTTAATTTGAAGCCCAAGAAAGTAATTTAACTCACCCACCATACTCATTTCAAAAAGTGGAAGTCATGTTTTTCACAAAAAAATCTAGCATGACTTTAGAGGAGGATCCGAAAACAATGTCATCGACATAGATTTGGGCCACAAGAATGCCCTTCTTTTCCTTTAAAATGAATAAATTTTTATCGACCTCTCCTCTTTTAAAACCAATTTGTATGAGATGCTCAGTGAGCCTCCCATACCAAGCTCTAGGAGCTTGCTTCAAACCATAAATATCCCTTTTTAATTTGTAAACATGGTTTGGAAACTTTGCATCAAAAAATCCTTTAGGTTGCTCAACGTAAGCCTCTTCATTTAAAATCTCATTTAGAAAAGCACTTTTTACATCCATTTGATGTAAAGTAATATTTAAGTAGCAAGAAATGGCTAAGAGCAATCTAATGGATTCAATTCGAGCAACAGGAGCAAAGGTCTCGTCAAAGTCAACCCCTTCGACTTGAGTGTAGCCTTGGGCCACAAGACGAGCTTTGTTCCTTGTTATTTGACCATTTTCATCGGTTTTGTTTTTGAAAATCCATTTGGTCCCTATCACATTACCACCACTGGGTCTAGGAACCAATTCCCACACATCATTCTTTTCAAATTGATTCAATTCCTCCTGCATTGCTACAATCCAATTATCAGCCTTCATAGCCTCAACAATAGTTTTGGCTTAAGATGAGACACAAAACAACATGAACTAACCTTGGATACCATGGATGTTGTGCAGACAAGACCGGCAAGGTCTCGGTAATTAACTCTTCCTTTTAGTCGAGTGTTTACCCTTTCATGAACATCACCAACCACTTGTGAAACTGGATGGTTTTTCTGGATTTTTGCTGGAACTTCTTTGGTCCTTCCCATGTCTCCTTCATCATCTTCAGAACTGCTGAATGCCTCTGATTCTGAATAATTATTTTCAGCAGGTGTATCCTGTGGTGTACCTACATTGTCGACTACATCAGTCTGTTCTTCAGTTTTTTGAGATTCTTCTGTTTCCTTCTGTTCAGATTCATCATTGGCGGGTTTCAGCAGTTCAACACAACCTGAAACATCATCCTCAAGAGATTATAGATTTAAATCAGCATGATCATCAAAAGTAACTTTTATGGATTCCATCATAGTCTTGGTTTTAAGATTGTAAACCCTATAAGCACGACTATTGGTGGAATATCCCATGAATACAGCCTTGTCACTCTTAGAATCAAACTTAGATAAGTAATCTCTATCATTCAGAACATAGCAAATACAACCGAACACATGAAAGTATTTGAGAGTGGGTTTCTTTCCAAGAAGAATCTCGTAAGGAGTCATTGTAGATCCCACTCTCAGATAGACTCTATTTCCTATGTGACAGGCTGTGTTCAGAGCCTCAGCCCAAAATCGTTTAGAGATGTTTTTAGAATTTAGCATAACTCTTGCCATCTCTTGCAAAGTACGATTTTTTCTTTCTGCCACTCCATTTTGTTGTGGAGTTTTTGGGGCTGAGTACTCATGAGTGATCCCTTTGGAATCACAAAAACTGGAGAATGTGGAATTCTCAAATTCGGTACCATGATCTGACCTTATTCTGACCACCTTTTTGCCATGCAAGTTTTTGACTTTTTTGTACCAAACCTTAAAGACTTCTATAGCTTCAGACTTTTCTTTCAAGAACAAAACCCAAGTGAACCTAGAGAAATCATCCACACACACAAAAGAGTGCTTCTTTTTCCCTAAACTTTCCACTTCAATGGGACCCATAAGATCCGTATGAATTAATTCAAGGACTTGACTAGTGGTACTTTGTTGAACCTTTTTGTGAGGTGTCTTGGTTTGTTTTCCTTTTGGCACGATCCACACACACTAGGGTTCTTAAAATCAAGCTTGGGAAGATCTTTAACCGCATTATATTTAGCTAATTCTTCCAATTTCCTAATACTTGCATGACCTAACTTTTGATGCCATAGGTCAAGATCACTAGATTTGGAAGAAAGACACGAGAGATTGTCCCCAAATCTATAACAGTTATCAGGGGA
The DNA here is from genome assembly GCA_026119855.1 of Campanula takesimana. Classification (NCBI taxonomy): domain Eukaryota; kingdom Viridiplantae; phylum Streptophyta; class Magnoliopsida; order Asterales; family Campanulaceae; genus Campanula; species Campanula takesimana. Next base: position 532,134 of record JAOWBW010000273.1, read on the forward strand.
CCTGACACCAGTAAAGAGACAAATGTTATTCTCATCATACACCTCACAAGTTTCCTTATCAAACCTAACAAACAAGTTGTCATCACACAACTGACTTATACTGATAAGATTCGCTTTCAACCCTTCAACGTGAAAAACATTTTTCAACTTGGGCATCTGATCAACACAGAGGTTTCCTTTTCCAACAACCTTACCTTGAGCACCACCTCCGTAATTGACATTTCCTCCTTTTACGAGGGTGTAGTCAGACAAGAGCTCAGCTGTTCCAGTCATATGCCTGGAGCAACCACTATCAAAGTACCAACCACCAGCGACACTACTTTTTAAAGAAGTGAAAACAACATTACAGACCTCATTCTTCTTTTCTCTCCACACAAACTTGCCTTTTTGGGCACGGTGTGGACCAGAGTGTGGGTACACTCCAGTATACATCTGAGGTCCAGACTCCTCCATATCACGCAGTCTTTGATAGCAGTAAGGTCGGATGTGACATGGAGTGAAACAGTAATGACACACAAATCTTTTCTCCTAGGTCTAGAGTTATTTTTTCTAGACCAACTTTATCCTTCTTTCACAAATTTAGAGTCATAGCCCAAACCAGTTTTTCCTTGATTTCCCATGTTTAAAACCTCATCAAGTTTGTCTTTGCCATTATTTAACCTAGTTAAGGTGTTCTTGTCGGTTTCAAAACCAGTTTTAACATGCTCAAAATCTACTTCCTTTTTAGTTAAAAGAACTTCTAGTTTGGCCATGGACTCTTTTTGACTGTCATTTTCATGAGAAAGTCTCTCAACTTCAGCTTTTAGAGAAGTATTTTCAGTTGTGAGTTTCTCATGAACTTTTTCAAAAACACTTATTTGTTCACCCCGTTTTTCCCAACTTGCATAGAGTTCCTTGTAGTTGTCAAGGAGCTCCTCAAAAGTTCCAGAGCTATCCCCCTCTGATTCAGACTTCTCAGTTATGTTTAGGCACTGCAAGTCAAATTTCGGGGGTGTAGCTGATAATGTACCCACATCATCAGTGACATGACCTGAATACTCAATAACTGCCAGATTGGCAGTCTCATCTTCATCTTCACTGTCACTTAAAGTGGCTGTAAGGTTCATACCCTTTTTCTTCTAAGTGTTTGCACACTCATTAGCATAGTGTCCATACCCAGAACAAGCTCGGCATTGGACACCATCTTTCTTTTTCAAGCTTTCGAAACTACTGGGTTTTTTAAAACCTTGACTCCCTTTAGTTATTTCAGATGGATTTTTAAAACCTTCGGACACTTTAGGACTTTCAGAAAATGAGGATTGGCCTTGTGATGGATATTTTCTTTCAATTTTGCCTTTCAGAAAGTTATTAAACTTTTTAGTGAATAAGTCCACATCCTCTTGTTCAAGATTAGAAGCATAAATTTGATGAGAAATCTCTCCATTTCCTTAGAAATCTTGAGCAGACTAGAGAGGGCTAGGCTCTGCTCTTTATGTTTCTTTTGAACGCCCAAGTTCAACTCAAACATAGTTAGAATGCCAAGGAGAGCATCCAAGGCCATGGTTTAAGGATCATGTGCTTCTTCAACAGCAGCAATTTTGATATTGAAGCGTTCAGGAAGAGATCTCAAAGTCTTACTTACAGGTCTAGCATTAGAAATCGGATCACCAAGAGCGAGGCATTCATTAGAGATATCCAATAACTTAGCAGAATTTTTTTGGATAGTCTTTTCTTCCTCCATTCTAAGATTTTCAAATTCGGTCATAAGAATCCTAAGACGAGTGGACTTAACACTTGAAGGACCCTCACAATGAGCCTGCAGAGTGTCCCACGCAAGTTTAGCCACAGGTTGATATCGGAACATATGATTATCAACATGACTGGAGATGGCACCAAGTGCCTTGGAATTGTAAATGGCAACAGCAACTTCTTCAGTTGTCCATGTCTCCTCAGGTTTAAGTTTATAAATAACTTCACCACTACTGCTAGCAGCATTGGTGTTCATAACTTCAAGCTTAGGAGGAGACCATGGAACAATCAGACTAAGCCATGCCTTTTCATCAATTGCTTTGATGTAAAGACGCATCTTAGCCTTCCACAAAGAATAATTTGTTCCAACAAGAACAGGAGGACGATATTGACTAGGAATGTTATCCATTGTGACTACCTTTCAGGATCACACTCAGCACGTCGAGTGATGGCTCTTGATACCAATTGAAAGTTTTGGTAGCTAGGATAACAATAAAAACACAAATAAATGACACAGTGTAATCTCTGGTGTGGTTACACTAGAGCCTACACTGAACAGAATTGCAGCGGTATATAAAGAACACAGAACTTAACACATCTACAGCAGAATGCTGTAGACACAAAAAACGAATCTTCTTTATTGATTAAGCACTGGAGTACCGAAATTACAAAGAAGAATTCACGAAATACTAAAATACGTAAACACAAAATAACACAAAGGTTTATTCAAACTTTGTGTTAGACTGAAACTCTCTCAAAGAAACTTCTCAACTTTTGAATGATTTTTCTGTGCAAAAGACGTGTTAGAACAATGAGGAATAAGGCTTTATTTATAGACTTGATCACCTCCTTAAACTCTTCCCATCCTTAGCACTTGAGAGATAACTACAAAACAATTAAAATATATACACTACAATATTCAAAGATTAGTATTGTTAGTTTCCTAACAACAAAAAGATAAATAAGTAAACAAAATATATTACAATAAGAAAGGCATAAATCCTAAAAATAAGAAATATTCTAATTTACCAAAATACCCAAAAAGTTGTGATACTTACACACTTTTATCATTACTTTAAAATGTTCTATTATATTAGTTGAGAAAGGAGAAAATTTAATTTTTGGTGCTCGAGAGACCAAAATGCGTGTACTAACCCCTTTGTCGAATCGAAAATTTCATAAATGGTGATTTTCACCATGAAAATTATCTCCATTTGTGCTAAATTTTTTGTAAGTCGTTCCTTTAGTATGTTCTATTCGATAAGTTGACAAAAGATAGAAATTTAATTTTGGTGCTCGAGAGACCAAAAATCGTGTACTAACCTCTTGATCGAATCGGAAAATTTCATAAATGGTGATTTTCACCATGAAAATTATCTCCGTTCGAAACAAATTTTTAGTAAGTCATTCCTTTAACATGTTTTATTCGATTAGTTGAGAAAGGCGAAAATTTAATTTTTGGTGCTCGAGAGACCATAATGCGTGTACTAACCCCATTGTTGAATTGGAAAATTTCATAAATGGTGATTTTCACTATGAAAATTATCTCGTTCGAACCAATTTTTTGGTAAGTCATTACTTTAAAATGTTCTATTCGATTAAATTAGAAAGGAGAAAATTTAATTTTTGGTGCTCAAGAGACCAAAATGCGTGTACTAACCCCTTTGTCGAATCGGAAAATTTCATAAATGGTGATTTTCATCATGAAAATTATCTCCGTTCGAATCAATTTTTTGGAAAGTCATTACTTTGACATGTTCTATTCGATTAGTTGAGTAAGGAGAAAATCTAATTTTTGGTGCTCGAGAGACCAAAATGCGTGTACGTTACCCCTTTGTTGAATCGGAAAATTTCATAAATGGTGATTTTCACCAAGAAAACTATCTCCATTTGAACCAATTTTTTGGTAAGTAATTCCTTTAACATGTTATATTTTATTAGTTGAGAAAGGAGAAAATTTAATTTTGGTGCTCGAGAGACCAAAATGTGTGTATAACCCCTTTGTCGAATCGGAAAATTTCATAAGTTGTGATTTTCTCCATGAAAATTATCTCTGTTCGAACCAATTTTTTGGTAAGTCATTCCTTTCACTTTTTCTCTTTGATTAGTTGAGAAAGCAGAAACTTTAATTTTTGGTGCTCGAGAGACCAAAGTGCGTCTACGTTGTCGAGTCGGAAAATTTCATAAATGGTGATTTTCACCTTGAAAATTATCTCCGTTCTAATATTTTTTTGGTAAGTCATTCCTTTAACATGTTCTATTAGATTAATTGAGAAAGGATAAAATGTAATTTTTGGTGCTCGAGAGACCAAAATGCGTGTACTAACCCCTTTGTCGAATCCGAAAATTTCATAAATGGTGATTTTCACCATGCATATTATCTCCGTTCGAGCCAACTTTTTTGTAAGTCATTCCTTTGAAATGTTCTATTCGATTAGTTGAGAAAGGAGAAAATCTACTTTTTGGTGCTCGAGAGACCAAAACGCGTGCACTAACCCAATTGTCGAATAGGAAAATTTCATAAATGGTGATTTTCACCATGAAAATTATCTCCATTCGAACCAATTTTTTGGTAATCCATTCCTTTAACATGTTCTATTTGAATAGTTGAGAACGGAGAAAATTTAATTTTTGGTGCTCGAGAGACCAATATGCATGTACTAACCCCTTTGTCGACTCGGAATATACCTTTCTATCCCAGTCCATTCGTTAACCCAAAAACATCAAACCATTGACCAAAATCCAGGGGGAAGCAACTGATGATGGGAATGGAATCAACATCGGGGATTTGGAAGTGTTGGAGATGAGGAAGTAGGAAACGGGAGTGAGGGGAAATTGTTCGAAATCGGAAAATTTCATAAATGATGATTTTCACCATGAAAATTATCTCCGTTCAAATCAAATTTTTGGTAAGTCATTACTTTGAAATTTTCTATTCGATTAGTTGAGAAAGGAGAAAATTTACTTTTTGGTGCTCGAGAGACCAAAATGCAAATGGTGATTTTCACCATGAAAACTATCTCCATTCGAACCAATTTTTTGGTAAGTCATTCATGTAACATGTTCTATTTTATTAGTTGAGAAAGGAGAAAATTTATTTTTTGGTGCTCGAGAGACCATAATGCGTGTACTACCCCCATTTGTCGAGTCGGAAAATTTCATAAATGATGATTTTCACCTTGAAAATTATCTACGTTTGAATATTTTTTTGGTAAGTCATTCCTTTAACATGTTCTATTCGATTAGTTGAGATAGGAGAAAAATTAATTTTTGGTGCTCGTGAGACCAAAACGCGTGTACCCCTTTGTCGAATCGGAAAATTTCATAAATGGTGATTTTCACCATGAAAACTATCTCCATTCGAACCAATTTTTTGGTAAGTCATTCCTTTAACATGTTCTATTTGATTAGTTGAGAAAGGAGAAAATTTAATTTTTGGTGCTCGAGAGACCATAATGCGTGTACTAACCCCTTTTGTCGAATCGGAAAATTTCATAAATGGTGATTTTCACCATGAAAATTATATCCGTTCGAGCCAATATTTTGGTAATTCATTCCTTTAACAAGTTCTATTTAATTAGTTGACCAAGGAAAAAATTAATTTTTGGCGCTCGAGAGACCAAAGTGCGTGTACTAATAACCCCTTTTCGAGTTGAAAAATTTCATAAATGGTGATTTTCACCTTGAAAATTATCTCTGTTTGAATATTTTTTTGGTAAGTCATTCCTTTAACATGTTATATTCGATTAGTTGAGAAAGGATAAAATTTAATTTTTGGTGCTCGAGAGACCAAAGTGCGTGTACTAACCCCTTTGTCGAGTCGAAAAATTTCCTAAATGGTGATTTTCACCTTGAAAATTATCTCCTTTGAATATTTTTTTGGTAAGTCATTCCTTTAACATGTTATATTCGATTAGTTGAGAAAGGAGAAAATTTAATTTTTGGTGCTCGAGAGACCAAAATGCGTGTACTAAGCCCTTTGTCGAATCGGAAAATTTCATAAGTTTTTATTTTCTCCATGAAAATTATCTCTGTTCGAACCAATTTTTTGGTAAGTCATTCCTTTAACTTGTTCTCTTTGATTAGTTTAGAAAGGAGAAAATTTAATTTTTGGTGCTCGAGAGACCAAAGTGTGTCTACATTGTCGAGTCGGAAAATTTCATAAATGGTGATTTTCACCTTGAAAATTATCTCCGTTCGAATATTTTTTTTGGTTCGAACGGTGATAATTTTCATGGTGAAAATAACCATTTAAGAATTTTTCCGATTCAACAAAGGGGTTAATAAGTACACGCATTTTGGTCTCTGAGCACCAAAAATTAAATTTTCTCGTTTCTCAACTATTCGAATAGAACATGTTAAAGGATTGACATACCAAAAAATTGGTTCGAAAAGAGATAATTTTCATGGTGAAAATCACCATTTATGAAATTTTCAGATTCGACAAAGTGGTTAAGTACACGAATTTTGGTTTCTCGAGCACCAAAAATTAATTTTTTCCTTGGTAAACTAATCAAATAGAATATATTAAAGTAATGACTTAACAAAATATTAGCTCGAACGGAGATAATTTTCATGGTGAAAATCACCATTTATGAAATTTTCCGATTCGACAAAGAGGGTTAGTACGCGCATTATGGTCTCTCGAGCACCAAAAATTAATTTTTCTCCTTTCTCAACTAATCAAATAGAACATGTTAAAGGAATGACTTACCAAAAATTGGTTCGAATGGAGTTAGTTTTCATGGTGAAAATCACCATTTATGAAATTTTCCGATTCGACAAAGGGGTTAGTACACGCATTTTGGTCTCTCGAGCACCAAAAATTAAATTTTCTCCTTTCTCAACTAATAGAACATTTCAAAGTAATGACTTACCAAAAATTGATTCGAACGGAGATAATTTTCATGGTGAAAATCACCATTTATGGAATTTTCCGATTCGAAAAGGGGTTAGTACACGCAATTTGGTCTCTCGAGCACCAAAAATTAAATTTTCTCCTTTCTAATTTAATCGAATAGAACATTTTAAAGTAATGACTTCCCAAAAAATTGGTTCGAACGAAGATAATTTTCATAGTGAAAATCACAATTTATGAAATTTTCCAATTCGACAATGGGGGTTAGTACACGCATTATGGTCTCTCAAGCACCAAAAATTAAATTTTCGCCTTTCTCAACTAATCGAATAGAACATGTTAAAGGAATGACTTACCAAATATTTGTTTCGAACGGAGATAATTTTCATGGTGAAAATCACCATTTATGAAATTTTCCGATTCGACAAAGGGTTAGTACACGCATTTTGGTCTCTCGAGCACCAAAAATTAAATTTTCTCCTTTCTAATTTAAACGAATAGAACATTTTAAAATAGTGACTTACCAAAAAATTGGTTCGAACGAAGATAATTTTCATAGTGAAAATCACCATTTATAAAATTTTCCAATTCGACAATGGGGTGTTAGTACACGCTTTTTGGTCTCTCGAGCATCAAAATTAAATTTCATCTTTTGTCAACTTATCGAATAGAACATATTAAAGGAACGACTTACCAAAAATTTGGCTCAAACGGCGATAATTTTCATGGTGAAAATCACCATTTATGAAATTTTTGATTCGACAAAAAATTAAATTTTCATGGTGAAAATCACCATTTATGAAATTTTCCGATTCAACAAAGGGGTTAATAAGTACACGCATTTTGGTCTCTCGAGCACCAAAAATTAATTTTTCTCCTTTCTCAACAATTTGAATAGAACATGTTAAAGGATTTACCTACAAAAAAAATTGGTTCGAAAAGAGATAATTTTCATGGTGAAAATCACCATTTATGAAATTTTCAGATTCGACAAAGGGTAGTACACGCATTTTGGTCTCTCGAGCACCAAAAATTAAATTTCGTCTATTTTTAACTAATCTAATAGAACATGTTAAAGGAACGACTTACCAAAAATTTGTCTCAAACGGATATAATTTTCATGGTGAAAATTAGCATTTATGAAATTTTCCGATTCGACAAAGAGGTGTAAACGCATTTTGGTCTCTCGAGCACCAAAAATTAAATTTTGTTTTTTGTCAACTAATTGAATAGAAAATGTTAAAGGAATGACTTACCAAAAAATTTGCTCGAACGGAGATAATTTTCATGGTGAAAATCACCATTTATGAAATTTTTCGATTCGACAACGTACACGCATTATGGTCTTCGAGTACCAAAAATTAATTTTTGTCCTTTCTCAACTAATCAAATAGAACATGTTAAAGGAACGACTTACCAAAAAATTGGTTCGAATGGAGATAGTTTTCATGGTTAAAATCACCATTTATGAAATTTTCTGATTCGACAAAAGGGTTATTAGTACACGCATTTTGGTCTCTCGAGCACCACAAATTAAATTTTCTCCTTTCTCAACTTATCGAATAGAACATTTCAAAGTAATGATTTACCAAAAAATTGATTCGAACGGAGATAATTTTCATGGTGAAAATCACCATTTTTGAAATTTTCCGATTCGACAAAGGCTCGTACACGCATTTTGGTCTCTCGAGCACCAAAAATTAAATTTTCTCCTATCTCAACTAATCAAATAGAACATGTTAAAGTAATGACTTACCAAAAAATTGGTTCGAATGGAGATAGTTTTCATGGTGAAAATCACCATTTATGAAATTTTCCGATTCGACAAAGGGGTTAGTGCACGCATTTTGGTTTCTCAAGCACCAAAAAATAAATTTTCTCCTTTCTTAACTAATCAAATAGAACATGTTACAGAAATGAGTTACCAAAAAATTGGTTCGAATGGGGATAGTTTTCATGGTGAAATCACCATTTATTAAATTTTTTATTCGACAAAGACGCATTTTGGTCTCTCGAGCACCAAAAGTAAATTTTCTCCTTTCTCAACTAATCGAATAGAAAATTTCAAAGTAATGACTTACCAAAAAATTGATTTGAATGGAGATAATTTTCCTGGTGAAAATCACCATTTATGAAATTTTCCGATTTCGAACAATTTCCCCTCACTCCCGTTTCCTACTTCCTTATCTCCAACACTTCGAAATCCTCAATGCTGATTCCATTCCCATCGCCAGTTGCTTCCCCCTGGATTTTGGTCAATGGTTGAGGTTTTTGGGTTAACGAATGGACTGGGATAGAAAGGTATTTTCCGAGTCGACAAAGGGGTTAGTACACGCATATTGGTGTCTAGAGCACCAAAAATTAAATTTTCTCCTTCCTCAATTATTCAAATAGAACATGTTAAAGGAATGGCTTACCAAAAAATTAACTTGAATGGAGATAATTTTCATGGTGAAAACCACCATTTATTAAATTTTCCGATTCGACAATGGGGTTAGTGCACGCGTTTTGGTCTCTCGCGCACCAAAAATTTAATTTTGTCTTTTGTCAACTAATCGAATAGAACATGTTAAAGGAATGACTTACAAAAAAGTTGGCTCGAACGGAGATAATATGCATGGTGAAAATCACCATTTTTGAAATTTTCGGATTCGACAAAGGGGTTAGTACACGCATTTTGATCTCTCGAGCACCAAAAATTAAATTTTCTCCTTTCTCAACTAATTGAATAGAACATGTTAAAGGAATGGCTTACCAAAAAAATATTCGAACGGAGATAATTATCAAGGTGAAAATCACCATTTATGAAATATTCCGACTCGACAACGTAGACGTACTTTGGTCTCTCGAGCACCAAAAATTAATTTCTCATTTCTCAACTAATCAAAGAGAACAAGTTAAAGGAATGACTTACCAAAAAATTGGTTCGAACAGAGATAATTTTCATGGAGAAAATCACCATTTATGAATTTTTTCGATTTCAAACAATTTCCCCTCACTCCCGTTTCCTACTTCCTCATCTCCAACACTTCCAAATCCCCGATGCTGATTCCATTCACATCATCAGTTGCTTCCCCCTGGATTTTGGTCAATGGTTTGAGGCTTTTGGGTTAACGAATGGACTGGGATAGAAAGGTATTTTCCGAGTCAACAAAGGGGGTTAGTACACGCATATTGGTCTCTCGAGCACCAAAAATTAAATATTCTCCTTTCTCATATATTCAAATAAAAATTGTTAAAGGAATGGCATACCAAAAAATTATCTTGAATGGAGATAATTTTCATGGTGAAAATCACCATTTATTAAATTTTCCGATTCGACAATGGGGGTTAGTGCACGCGTTTTGGTCTCTCGAGCACCAAAAATTTAATTTTGTCTTTTGTCAACTAATCGAATAGAACATTTTAAAGTAATGACTTACAAAAAATTTGGCTCGAACGAAGATAATATGCATGGTGAAAATCACCATTTATGAAATTTTCGGATTCGACAAAGGGGATAGTACACGCATTTTGGTCTCTCGAGCACTAAAAATTAAATTTTCTCCTTTATCAACTAATTGAATAGAACATGTTAAAGGAATGACTTACCAAAAAAATATTCGAACGGAGATAATTTTCAAGGTGAAAATCACCAATTATGAAATTTTCCGACTCGACAACGTAGACGCACTTTGGTCTCTCGAGCACCAAAAATTAAATTTTCTCCTTTCTCAACAAATCAAAGAGAACAAGTTAAAGGAATGACTTACCAAAAAATTGGTTCGAATAGAGATAATTTTCATAGAGAAAATCACAACTTATGAAATTTTCCGATTCGACAAAGGGGTTAGTACACGCATTTTGGTCTCACGAGCACCAAAAATTAAATTTTCTCCTTTCTCAACTAATCGAATATAACATGTTAAAGGAATGACTTGCCAAAAAAATATTCAAACGGAGATAATTTTTAAGGTGAAAATCACCATTTATGAAATTTTTCGACTCGACAAAGGGTTAGTACACGCACTTTGGTCTCTCGAGCACCAAAAATTAAATTTTTTTTCTCAACTAATCGAATATAACATGTTAAAGGAATGAATTACCAAAAAAATATTCACATGAAGATAATTTTCAAGGTGAAAATCACCATTTATGAAATTTTTCGACACGAAAAAGGGTTAGTACACGCACTTTGGTCTCTCGAGCACCGAAAATATTTTTTTTTCCTTGGTCAACTAATAAAATAGAACATTTTAAAGGAATGACTTACTAAAATATTGGCTCGAACGGAGATAATTTTCATGGTGAAAATCACCATTTATGAAATTTTCCGATTCGATAAAAGGGGTTAGTTAGTACACGCATTATGGTCTCTCGAGCACCAAAACTTAAATTCTCTCCTTTCTCAACTAATAATATAGAACATGTTAAAGGAATGACTTACCAAAAAATTTGTTCGAATGGAGATAGTTTTCATGGTGAAAATCACCATTTATGAAATTTTCTGATTCGACAAAGGGGTTAGTACACGCATTTTGGTCTCACGAGCACCAAAACTTAAATTTTCTCCTATCTCAACTAATCGAATTTAACATGTTAAATGAATGACTTACCAAAAAAATATTTGAACGGAGATAATTTTCAAGGTGAAAATCATCATTTATGAAATTTTCTGACTCGACAAATGGGTTAGTACACGCATTACGGTCTCTCGAGCACCAAAAAATAAATTTTCTCCTTTCTCAACTAATCAAATAGAACATGTTACAGGACTGACTTACCAAAAAATTGGTTCGAATGGAGATAGTTTTCATGGTGAAAATCACCATTTATGAAATTTTCTGATTCGACAAAGGGGTTAGTACACGCATTTTGGTCTCTCGAACACCAAAAAGTAAATTTTCTCCTTTCTCAACTAATTGATTAGAAAATTTCAAAGTAATGACTTACCAAAAAATTGATTTGAACGTAGATAATTTTATGGTGAAAATCACCATTTATGAAATTTTCCGATTTCGAACAATTTCCCCTCACTCCCGTTTCCTACTTCCTCATCTCCAACACTTCCAAATCCTCTATGCTGATTCCATTCCCATCACCAGTTGCTTCCCCCTGGATTTTGGTCAATGGTTTGAGGTTTTTGGGTTAACGAATGGACTGGGATAGAAAGGTATTTTCCAAGTCGACAAAGGGGTTAGTACACGCATATTGGTGTCTCGAGCACCAAAAATTAAATTTTCTTCTTTCTCAATTATTCAAATAGAACATTTTAAAGGAATGGCTTACCAAAAAATTATCTTGAACGGAGATAATTTTCATGATGAAAATCACCATTTATTAAATTTTCCGATTCGACAATGGGGTTAGTGCACGCGTTTTGGTCTCTCGAGCACCAAAAATTTAATTTTGTCTTTTGTCAACTAATCGAATAGAACATTTTAAAGGAATGACTTACAAAAAAGTTGGCTCGAACGGAGATAATATGCATGGTGAAAATCACCATTTATGAAATTTTCGGATTCGACAAAGGGGATAGTAAACGCATTTTGGTCTCACGAGCGCCAAAAATTGAATTTTCTCCTATCTCCACTAATCGAATAGAACATGTTAAAGGAATGACTTACCAAAAAAATATTCGAACGGAGATAATTTTCAAGGTGAAAATCATCATTTATGAAATTTTCTGACTCGATAAATGGGTTAAGTACACGCATTATGGTCTCTCGAGCACCAAAAAATAAATGATCTCCTTTCTCAACTAATCAAATAGACCAAAGTGCGTGTACTAACCCTTTGTCGAGTCGAAAAATTTCCTAAATGGTGATTTTCACCTTGAAAATTATCTCCTTTGAATATTTTTTTGGTAAGTCATTCCTTTAACATTTTATATTCGATTAGTTGAGAAAGGAGAAAATTTAATTTTTGGTGCTCGAGAGACCAAAATGCGTGTACTAAGCCCTTTGTCGAATCGGAAAATTTCATAAGTTTTGATTTTCTCCATGAAAATTATCTCTGTTCGAACCAATTTTTTGGTAAGTCATTCCTTTAACTTTTGTTCTTTGATTAGTTTAGAAAGGAGAAAATTTAATTTTTGGTGCTCGAGAGACCAAAGTGTGTCTACATTGTCGAGTCGGAAAATTTCAAAAATGGTGATTTTCACCTTGAAAATTATCTCCGTTCGAATATTTTTTTGGTTCGAACGGTGATAATTTTCATGGTGAAAATAACCATTTAAGAATTTTTCCGATTCAACAAAGGGGTTAATAAGTACACGCATTTTGGTCTCTCGAGCACCAAAAATTAAATTTTCTCGTTTCTCAACTATTCGAATAGAACATGTTAAAGGATTGACATACCAAAAAATTGGTTCGAAAAGAGATAATTTTCATGGTTAAAATCACCAGTTATGAAATTTTCAGATTCGACAAAGGGGTTAAGTACACGAATTTTGGTTTCTCGAGCACCAAAAATTAAATTTTTTCCTTGGTAAACTAATCAAATAGAATATATTAAAGTAATGACTTAACAAAATATTAGCTCGAACGGAGATAATTTTCATGGTGAAAATCACCATTTATGAAATTTTCTGATTCGACAAAGAGGGTTAAGTACGCGCATTATGGTCTCTCGAGCACCAAAAATTAATTTTTCTCCTTTCTCAACTAATCAAATAGAACATGTTAAAGGAATGACTTACCAAAAAATTGGTTCGAATGGAGTTAGTTTTCATGGTGAAAATCACCATTTATGAAATTTTCCGATTCGACAAAGGGGTTAGTACACGCATTTTGGTCTCTCGAGCACCAAAAATTAAATTTTCTCCTTTCTCAACTAATAGAACATTTAAAATTAATGACTTACCAAAAAATTGATTCGAACGGAGATAATTTTCATGGTGAAAATCACCATTTATGGAATTTTCCGATTCGAAAAGGGTTAGTACACGCAATTTGGTCTCTCGAGCACCAAAAATTAAATTTTCTCCTTTCTAATTTAATCGAATAGAACATTTTAAAGTAATGACTTCCCAAAAAATTGGTTCGAACGAAGATAATTTTCATAGTGAAAATCACAATTTATGAAATTTTCCAATTCGACAATGGGGGTTAGTACACGCATTATGGTCTCTCAAGCACCAAAAATTAAATTTTCGCCTTTCTCAACTAATCTAATATAACATGTTAAAGGAATGACTTACCAAATATTTGTTTCGAACGGAGATAATTTTCATGGTGAAAATCACCATTTATGAAATTTTCCGATTCGACAAAGGGGTTAGTACACGCATTTTGGTCTCTCGAGCACCAAAAATTAAATTTCTCCTTTCTAATTTAAACGAATAGAACATTTTAAAATAATGACTTACCAAAAAATTGGTTCGAACGAAGATAATTTTCATAGTGAAAATCACAATTTATAAAATTTTCCAATTCGACAATGGGGTGTTAGTACACGCTTTTTGGTCTCTCGAGCACCAAAATTAAATTTCATCTTTTGTCAACTTATCGAATAGAACATATTAAAGGAACGACTTACCAAAAATTTGGCTCAAACGGCGATAATTTTCATGGTGAAAATCACCATTTATGAAATTTTTGATTCGACAAAAAATTAAATTTTCATGGTGAAAATCACCATTTATGAAATTTTCCGATTCAACAAAGGGGTTAATAAGTACACGCATTTTGGTCTCTCGAGCACCAAAAATTAATTTTTCTCCTTTCTCAACAATTTGAATAGAACATGTTAAAGGATTTACCTACAAAAAAATTGGTTCGAAAAGAGATAATTTTCATGGTGAAAATCACCATTTATGAAATTTTCAGATTCGACAAAGGGTAGTACACGCATTTTGGTCTCTCGAGCACCAAAAATTAAATTTCGTATATTTTTAACTAGTCTAATAGAACATGTTAAAGGAACGACTTACCAAAAATTTGTCTCAAACGGATATAATTTTCATGGTGAAAATTAGCATTTATGAAATTTATGTAAACGCATTTTGGTCTCTCCGATTCAAAAATTAAATTTTGTCTTTGGTCAACTAATTGAATAGAAAATGTTAAAGGAATGACTTACCAAAAAATTTGCTCGAACGGAGATAATTTTCATGGTGAAAATCACCATTTATGAAATTTTTCGATTCGACAACGTACACGCATTATGGTCTTCGAGTACCAAAAATTAATTTTTGTCCTTTCTCAACTAATCAAATAGAACATGTTAAAGGAATGACTTACCAAAAAATTGGTTCGAATGGAGATAGTTTTCATGGTTAAAATCACCATTTATGAAATTTTCTGATTCGACAAAGGGTTAGTACACGCATTTTGGTCTCTCGAGCACCAAAAGTAAATTTTCTCCTTTCTCAACTAATCGAATAGAAAATTTCAAAGTAATGACTTACCAAAAAAATGATTTGAATGGAGATAATTTCTCCTGGTGAAAATCACCATATATGAAATTTTCCGATTTCGAACAATTTCCCCTCACTCCCGTTTCCTACTTCCTTATCTCCAACACTTCGAAATCCTCAATGCTGATTCCATTCCCATCGCCAGTTCTTCCCCCTGGATTTTGGTCAATGGTTGAGGTTTTTGGGTTAACGAATGGACTGGGATAGAAAGGTATTTTCCGAGTCGACAAAGGGGTTAGTACACGCATATTGGTCTCTCGAGCACCAAAAATTAAATTTTCTCCTTTCTCAATTATTCAAATGGAACATGTTAAAGGAATGGCTTACCAAAAAATTATTTGAACGGATATAATTTTCATGGTGAAAATCACCATTTATTAAATTTTTCGATTCGACAATGGGGTTAGTGCACGCGTTTTGGTCTCTCGCGCACCAAAAATTTAATTTTGTCTTTTGTCAACTAATCGAATAGAACATGTTAAAGGAATGACTTACAAAAAAGTTGGCTCGAACGGAGATAATATGCATGGTGAAAATCACCATTTATGAAATTTTCGGATTCGACAAAGGGGGTTAGTACACGCATTTTGGTCTCTCGAGCAACAAAATTAAATTTTCTCCTTTCTCAACTAATCGAATATAACATGTTAAAGGAATGACTTACCAAAAAAATATTCAAACGGAGAAAATTTTCAAAGTGAAAATCACCATTTATGAAATTTTTTGACTCGACAAAGGGGGTTAGTACACGCACTTTGGTCTCTCGATCACCAAAAATTAAAATTTCTCCCTTCTCAACGAATCTAATATAACAAGTTAAAGGAATGACTTACCAAAAAAATATTCAAACAGAGATAATTTTCAAGGTGAAAATCAACATTTATGAAATTTTCCGATTCGACAAAAGGTAAATTTTCTCCTTTCTCAACTAATCAAATAGAACATGTTAAAGGAATGACTTACCAAAAAATTGGTTCGAATGGAGATAGTTTTCATGGTGAAAATCACCATTTATGAAATTTTCTAATTCGACAAAGGGGTTAGTACACGCATTTTGGTCTCTCGAGCACCAAAAAGTAAATTTTCTCCTTTCTCAACTAATTGAATAGAAAATTTCAAAGTAATGACTTACCAAAAAATTGATTTGAACGGAGATAATTTTCATGGTGAAAATCACCATTTATGAAATTTTCCGATTTCGAACAATTTCACCTCACTCTCGTTTCCTACTTCCTCATCTCCAACACTTCCAAATCCTCTATGCTGATTCCATTCCCATCACCAGTTGCTTCCCTCAGGATTTTGGTCAATGGTTTGAGGTTTTTGGGTTAACGAATGGACTGGGATAGAAAGGTATTTTCCGAGTCGACAAAGGGGTTAGTACACGCATATTGGTGTCTCGAGCACCAAAAATTAAATTTTCTCCTACCTCAATTATTCAAATAGAACATGTTAAAGGAATGGCTTACCAAAAAATTATCTTGAATGGAGATAATTTTCATGGTGAAAACCACCATTTATTAAATTTTCCGATTCGACAATGGGGTTAGTGCACGCGTTTTGGTCTCTCGCGCACCAAAAATTTAATTTTGTATTTTGTCAACTAATCGAATAGAACATGTTAAAGGAATGACTTACAAAAAAGTTGGCTCGAACGGAGATAATATGCATGGTGAAAATCACCATTTTTGAAATTTTCGGATTCGACAAAGGGGTTAGTACACGCATATTGGTGTCTCGAGCACCAAAAATTAAATTTTCTCCTTCCTCAATTATTCAAATAGAACATGTTAAAGGAATGGCTTACCAAAAAATTATCTTGAACGGAGATAATTTTCATGGTGAAAACCATCATTTATTAAATTTTCCGATTCGACAATGGGGTTAGTGCACGCGTTTTGGTCTCTCGCGCACCAAAAATTTAATTTTGTATTTTGTCAACTAATCGAATAGAACATGTTAAAGGAATGACTTACAAAAAAGTTGGCTCGAACGGAGATAATATACATGGTGAAAATCACCATTTTTGAAATTTTCGGATTCGACAAAGGGGTTAGTACACGCATTTTGATCTCTCGAGCACCAAAAATTAAATTTTCTCCTTTCTCAACTAATTGAATAGAACATGTTAAAGGAATGGCTTACCAAAAAAATATTCGAACGGAGATAATTATCAAGGTGAAAATCACCATTTATGAAATATTCCGACTCGACAACGTAGACGTACTTTGGTCTCTCGAGCACCAAAAATTAATTTCTCCTTTCTCAACTAATCAAAGAGAACAAGTTAAAGGAATTACTTACCAAAAAATTGGTTCGAACAGAGATAATTTTCATGGAGAAAATCACCATTTATGAATTTTTTCGATTTCAAACAATTTCCCCTCACTCCCGTTTCCTACTTCCTCATCTCCAACACTTCCAAATCCCTGATGCTGATTCCATTCACATCATCAGTTGCTTCCCCCTGGATTTTGGTCAATGGTTTGAGGCTTTTGGGTTAATGAATGGACTGGTATAGAAAGGTATTTTCCGAGTCAACAAAGAGGGTTAGTACACACATATTGGTCTCTCGAGCACCAAAAATTAAATATTCTCCTTTCTCATATATTCAAATAAAATTTGTTAAAGGAATGGCATACCAAAAAATTATCTTGAATGGAGATAATTTTCATGGTGAAAATCACCATTTATTAAATTTTCCGATTCGACAATGGGGGTTAGTGCACGCGTTTTGGTCTCTCGAGCACCAAAAATTTAATTTTGTCTTTTGTCAACTAATCGAATAGAACATTTTAAAGTAATGACTTACAAAAAATTTGGCTCGAACGAAGATAATATGCATGGTGAAAATCACCATTTATGAAATTTTCGGATTCGACAAAGGGGTTAGTACACGCATTTTGGTCTCTCGAGCACTAAAAATTAAATTTTCTCCTTTCTCAACTAATTGAATAGAACATGTTAAAGGAATGACTTACCAAAAAAATATTCGAACGGAGATAATTTTCAAGGTGAAAATCACCAATTATGAAATTTTCCGACTCGACAACGTAGACGCACTTTGGTCTCTCGAGCACCAAAAATTAAATTTTCTCCTTTCTCAACTAATCAAAGAGAACAAGTTAAAGGAATGACTTACCAAAAAATTGGTTCGAATAGAGATAATTTTCATAGAGAAAATCACAACTTATGAAATTTTCCGATTCGACAAAGGGGTTAGTACACGCATTTTGGTCTCACGAGCACCAAAAATTAATTTTTCTCCTTTCTTAACTAATCGAATATAACATGTTAAAGGAATGACTTACCAAAAAAATATTCAAACGGAGATAATTTTTAAGGTGAAAATCACCATTTATGAAATTTTTTGACTCGACAAAGGGGTTAGTACACGCACTTTGGTCTCTCGAGCACCAATAATTAAATTTTTTCCTTTCTCAACTAATCGAATATAACATGTTAAAGGAATGACTTACCAAAAAAATATTCACATAGAGATAAATTTCAAGGTGAAAATCACCATTTATGAAATTTTTCGACTCGAAAAAGGGTTAGTACACGCACTTTGGTCTCTCGAGCACCAAAAATAATTTTTTTTTCCTTGGGCAACTAAAAATAGAACATTTTAAAGGAATGACTTACCAAAATATTGGCTCGAACGGAGATAATTTTCATGGTGAAAATCACCATTTATGAAATTTTCCGATTCGACAAAAGGGGTTAGTTAGTACACGCATTATGGTCTCTCGAGCACCAAAACTTAAATTCTCTCCTTTCTCAACTAATAAATAGAACATGTTAAAGGAATGACTTACCAAAAAATTTGTTCGAATGGAGATAGTTTTCATGGTGAAAATCACCATTTATGAAATTTTCTAATTCGACAAAGGGGTTAGTACACGCATTTTGGTCTCTCGAGCACCAAAAAGTAAATTTTCTCCTTTCTCAACTAATCGAATAGAAAATTTCAAAGTAATGACTTACAAAAAAATTGATTTGAACGGAGATAATTTTCATGGTGAAAATCACCATTTATGAAATTTTTCGATTTCGAACAATTTCCCCTCACTCCCGTTTCCTACTTCCTCATCTCCAACACTTCCAAATCCCCAATGCTGATTCCATTCCCATCATCAGTTGCTTCCCCCAGGATTTTGGTCAATGGTTTGAGGCTTTTGGGTTAACGAATGGACTGGGATAGAAAGGTATTTTCCGAGTCGACAAAGGGGTTAGTACACGCATATTGGTCTCTCGAGCACCAAAAATTAAATTTTCTCCTTTCTCATCTATTCAAACAGAAGATGTTAAAGGAATGGCATACCAAAAAATTATCTTGAATGGAGATAATTTTCATGGTGAAAATCACCATTTATTAAATTTTCCGATTCGACAATGGGGTTAGTGCACGCGTTTTGGTCTCTCGAGAACCAAAAATTTAATTTTGTCTTTTGTCAACTAATCGAATAGAACATTTTAAAGGAATGACTGACAAAAAAGTTGGCTCGATAATATGCATTGTGAAAATCACCATTTATGAAATTCTCGGATTCGACAAAGGGGTTAGTACACGCATTTTGGTCTCTCGAGCACCAAAAATTAAATTTTCTCCTTTCTCAACTAATTGAATAGAACATGTTAAAGGAATGACTTACCAAAAAAATATTTGAACGGAGATAATTTTCAAGGTGAAAATCACCATTTATGAAATTTCCGACTCGACAACGTAGACGCACTTTGGTCTCTCGAGCACCAAAAAATTAAATTTTCTCATTTCTCAAATAATCAAATAGAACATTTTAAAGGAATGACTTGCCAAAAAATTGGTTCGAATGGAGATAGTTTTCATGGTGAAAACCACCATTTATGAAATTTTCCGATTCAACAAAGGGGTTAGTACATGCATTTTGCTCTCTCGAGCACCAAAAATTAAATTTTATCCTTTCTCAACTACTCGAATAGAACATTTCAAAGTAATTACTTACCAAAATATTGGCTCAAACGGAGATAATTTTCATGGTGAAAATCACCATTTATGAAATTTTCCGATTCGACAAAAGGGGATAGTTAGTACACGCATTATGGTCTCTCGAGCACCAAAAATTAAATTCTCTCCTTTCTCAACTAATCAAATAGAACATGTTAAAGGAATGACTTACCAACAAATTGGTTCGAATGGAGATAGTTTTCATGGTGAAAATCACCATTTATGAAATTTTCTGATTCGACAAAGGGGTTAGTACACGCATTTTGGTCTCACGAGCACCAAAAATTAAATTTTCTCCTTTCTCAACTAATCGAATATAAAATGTTAAAGGAATGACTTACCAAAAAAATATTCAAACGGAGATAATTTTCAAGGTGAAAATCACCATTTATGAAATTTTTCGACTCGAAAAAGGGTTAGTACACGCACTTTGGTCTCTCGAGCACCAAAAATACTTTTTTTTTCCTTGGTCAACTAATAAAATAGAACATGTTAAAGGAATGACTTACCAAAATATTGGCTCGAACGGAGATAATTTTCATGGTGAAAATCACCATTTATGAAATTTTCCGATTCGACAAAAGGGGTTAGTTAGTACACGCATTATGGTCTCTCGAGCACCAAAAATTAAATTCTCTCCTTTCTCAACTAATCAAATAGAACATGTTAAAGGAATGACTTACCAACAAATTGGTTCGAATGGAGATAGTTTTCATGGTGAAAATCACCATTTATGAAATTTTCTGATTCGACAAAAGGTTAGTACACGCATTTTGGTCTCACGAGCACCAAAAATTAAATTTTCTCCTATCTCAACCAATCGAATAGAACATGTTAAAGGAATGACTTACCAAAAAAATATTTGAATGGAGATAATTTTCAAGGTGAAAATCATCATTTATGAAACTTTCTACCAAAAAATTGGTTCGAATGGAGATAGTTTTCATGGTGAAAATCACCATTTATGAAATTTTCTGATTCGACAAAGGGTTAGTACACGCATTTTGGTCTCTCGAACACCAAAAAGTAAATTTTCTCCTTTCTCAACTAATTGAATAGAAAATTTCAAAGTAATGACTTACCAAAAATTTGATTTGAACGGAGATAATTTTCATGGTGAAAATCACCATTTATGAAATTTTCCGATTTCGAACAATTTCCCCTCACTCCCGTTTCCTACTTCCTCATCTCCAACACTTCCAAATCCTCTATGCTGATTCCATTCCCATCACCAGTTGCTTCCCCCTGGATTTTGGTCAATGGTTTGAGGTTTTTGGGTTAACGAATGGACTGGGAATTTAGAAAGGTATTTTCCGAGTCGACAAAGGGGTTAGTACACGCATATTGGTGTCTCGAGCACCAAGAATTAAATTTTCTCCTTTCTCTATTATTCAAATAGAACATGTTAAAGGAATGGCTTACCAAAAAATTATCTTGAACGGAGATAATTTTCATGGTGAAAATCACTATTTATTAAATTTTCCGATTCGACAATGGGGTTAGTGCACGCGTTTTGGTCTCTCGAGCACCAAAAATTTAATTTTGTCTTTTGTCAACTAATCGAATAGAACATTTTAAAGGAATGACTTACAAAAAAGTTGGCTCGAACGGAGATAATATGCATGGTGAAAATCACCATTTATGAAATTTTCGGATTCGACAAAGGGGTTAGTACACGCATTTTGGTCTCACGAGCACCAAAAATTAAATTTTCTCCTATCTCAACTAATCGAATAGAACATGTTAAAGGAATGACTTACCAAAAAATATTCGAACGGAGATCATTTTCAAGGTGAAAATCATCATTTATTAAATTTTCTGACTCGATAAATGGGTTAAGTACACGCATTATGGTCTCTCGAGCACCAAAAAATAAATGATCTCCTTTCTCAACTAATCAAATAGAACATGTTACAGGAATGACTTACCAAAAAATTGGTTCGAATGGAGATAGTTTTCATGGTGAAAATCTCCATTTATGAAATTTTCTGATTCGGCAAAGGGGTTAGTACACGCATTTTGGTCTCTCGAGCACCAAAAAGTAAATTTTCTCCTTTCTCAACTAATCGAATAGAAAATTTCAAAGTAATGACTTACCAAAAAATTGATTTGAACGGAGATAATTTTCATGGTGAAAATCACCATTTATGAAATTTTTCGATTTCGAACAATTTCCCCTCACTCCCGTTTCCTACTTCCTCATCTCCAACACTTCCAAATCCCCAATGCTGATTCCATTCCCATCATCAGTTGCTTCCCCCAGGATTTTGGTCAATGGTTTGAGGCTTTTGGGTTAACGAATGGACTGGGATAGAAAGGTATTTTCCGAGTCGACAATAGTACACGCATATTGGTCTCTCGAGCACCAAAAAATAAATTTTCTCCTTTCTCATCTATTCAAATAGAAGATGTTAAAGGAATGGCATACCAAAAAATTATCTTGAATGGAGATAATTTTCATGGTGAAAATCACCATTTATTAAATTTTCCGATTCGACAATGGGGTTAGTGCACGCGTTTTGGTCTCTCGAGCACCAAAAATTTAATTTTTCTTTGGTCAACTAATCGAATAGAACATTTTAAAGGAATGACTGACAAAAAAGTTTGCTCGAACGGAGATAATATGCATGGTGAAAATCACCATTTATGAAATTTTCGGATTCGACAAAGGGGTTAGTACACGCATTTTGGTCTCTCGAGCACCAAAAATTAAATTTTCTCCTTTCTCAACTAATTGAATAGATCATGTTAAAGGAATGACATACCAAAAAAAAAAATTTGAACGGAGATAATTTTCAAGGTGAAAATCACCATTTATGAAATTTTCCGACTGGACAACGTAGACGCACTTTGGTCTCTCGAGCACCAAAAAATTAAATTTTATCATTTCTCAACTAATCAAATAGAACATGTTAAAGGAATGACTTACCAAAAAATTGGTTCGAATGGAGATAGTTTTCATGGTGAAAATCACCATTTATAAAATTTTCCGATTCGACAAAGGGGTTAGTACATGCATTTTGGTCTCTCGAGCACCAAAAATTAAATTTTGTCCTTTCTCAACTAATCGAATAGAACATTTCAAAGTAATGACTTACCAAAAAAAAAAATCGAACGGAAATAATTTTCATAGTAAAAATCACCATTTATGAAATTTTCCAATTCGACAAGTGTCCCACGCAAGTTTAGCCACAGGTTGATATTGAATAATACGGAACATATGATTATCAACATGACTGGAGATGGCACCAAGTGCCTTGGAATTGTAAATGGCAACAGCAACTTCTTCAGTTGTCCATGTCTCCTCAGGTTTAAGTTTATAAATAACTTCACCACTACTGCTAGCAGCATTGGTGTTCATAACTTCAAGCTTAGGAGGAGACCATGGAACAATCAGACTAAGCCATGCCTTTTCATCAATTGCTTTGATGTAAAGACGCATCTTAGCCTTCCACAAAGAATAATTTGTTCCAACAAGAACAGGAGGACGATATTGACTAGGAATGTTATCCATTGTGACTACCTTTCAGGATCACACTCAGCACGTCGAGTGATGGCTCTTGATACCAATTGAAAGTTTTGGTAGCTAGGATAACAATAAAAACACAAATAAATGACACAGTGTAATCTCTGGTGTGGTTACACTAGAGCCTACACTGAACATAATTGCAGCGGAATATAAAGAACACAGAACTTAACACATCTACAGCAGAATGCTGTAGACACAAAAAAACGAATCTTCTTTATTGATTAAGCACTGGAGTACCGAAATTACAAAGAAGAATTCACGAAATACTAAAATACGTAAACACAAAATAACACAAAGGTTTATTCAAACTTTGTGTTAGACTGAAACTCTCTCAAAGAAACTTCTCAACTTTTGAATGATTTTTCTGTGCAAAAGACGTGTTAGAACAATGAGGAATAAGGCTTTATTTATAGACTTGATCACCTCCTTAAACTCTTCCCATCCTTAGCACTTGAGAGATAACTACAAAACAATTAAAATATATACAATACAATATTCAAAGATTAGTATTGTTAGTTTCCTAACAACAAAAAGATAAATAAGTAAACAAAATATATTACAATAAGAAAGGCATAAATCCTAAAAATAAGAAATATTCTAATTTACCAAAATACCCAAAAAGTTGTGATACTTACACACTTTTATCATTACTTTAAAATTTTCTATTATATTAGTTGAGAAAGGAGAAAATTTAATTTTTGGTGCTCGAGAGACCAAAATGCGTGTACTAACCCCTTTGTCGAATCGAAAATTTCATAAATGGTGATTTTCACCATGAAAATTATCTCCATTTGAGCTAAATTTTTGGTAAGTCGTTCCTTTAATATGTTCTATTCGATAAGTTGACAAAAGATAGAAATTTAATTTTGGTGCTCGAGAGACCAAAAAGCGTGTACTAACCTCCTGATCGAATCGGAAAATTTCATAAATGGTGATTTTCACCATGAAAATTATCTCCGTTCGAAACAAATTTTTAGTAAGTCATTCCTTTAACATGTTTTATTCGATTAGTTGAGAAAGGCGAAAATTTAATTTTTGGTGCTCGAGAGACCATAATGCGTGTACTAACCCCATTGTTGAATTGGAAAATTTCATAAATGGTGATTTTCACTATGAAAATTATCTTCGTTCGAACCAATTTTTTGGTAAGTCATTACTTTAAAATGTTCTATTCGATTAAATTAGAAAGGAGAAAATTTAATTTTTGGTGCTCAAGAGACCAAAATGCGTGTACTAACCCCTTTGTCGAATCGGAAAATTTCATAAATGGTGATTTTCATCATGAAAATTATCTCCGTTCAAATCAATTTTTTGGAAAGTCATTACTTTGAAATGTTCTATTCGATTAGTTGAGAAAGGAGAAAATCTAATTTTTGGTGCTCGAGAGACCAAAATGCGTGTACGTTACCCCTTTGTTGAATCGGAAAATTTCATAAATGGTGATTTTCACCAAGAAAACTATCTCCATTTGAACCAATTTTTTGGTAAGTAATTCCTTTAACATGTTATATTTGATTAGTTGATAAAGGAGAAAATTTAATTTTTGGTGCTCGAGAGACCAAAATGTGTGTATAACCCCTTTGTCGAATCGGAAAATTTCATAAGTTGTGATTTTCTCCATGAAAGTTTTGGTAGCTAGGATAACAATAAAAACACAAATAAATGACACATCTTAGCCTTCTATTCGGACATAAACCTTAATGGCTATTTAGTTGTATAGGCTGATTTTGCTTGGGCGTCCATTTATGGCTACTACTAACACCATCATTAATGTGGGTGATGGGACTTTATCTATGTGTGTGGCTAATGAGAAAATAGAAATATATGTGTTTGATGTCATGCAAAGTCCCATAGATGATGAGTCTTGTAACTGTGTGGATGTTGTGGAGGATTGTGTGAGTGAAGTCTTGTGGCATGAGAGAGACTGTGAGGAGTTAGAGTCTTTGTTGTCAACTGGAGGTGAGAAACTTAGGGATAATGCGGATGTTCAACTGATGGCTGTGGAAAAGGCCGACGAACACCATCCTAGTGATGGCCCGTTTCACCCCCTAGGCCACTTCAATGAGAAGTCGGTGCCTTCTATTGTAACCCCTCCAGCTCTTGAGCTGAAAACCCTCCCCTCAAATTTAAAGTATGTCTTTCTTGGGGAGGGCGAGACTTTACCAGTAATCATAGCCTCTGATTTGACCCTAGAGCAAGAGGCCAAGTTGATAAAAGTGCTTTGTGAGCACAAGATTTCATGGAATATAGAATTGGTTGGCGAGTTAGGCAGGGGTTTCTCTATATTCATGAAAAATGGTTAGATGGTATCCCTCCTAATTTACCTCAAGATCATGTTGAAGTTTTCACTTTGTTTGAAGACTACCTCCCTCGGTTTGATGTTATACAGGAGCAATTTGGCGAGTCTCTTGCATCTAGAATCACGGATCAACACATTAGACTCACTGAGAACAAAGATACGATCATTTGGAAGCCCTCGGCTTCGGGTAAATTCTCTACTAATTCTGCATGACGTGAATGTCTATCCTTCTTTGGAGAGCTTTGCTCCGAGGTCTTCCTACGGATGAGGCCCTCTAAAAAAGAGGTATTCATGTGGTTTCTCAGTGTTATTGCTGCACATCCCCTCATTGTGAATCCATAGATCATCTTTTTGTTTTTGGAGATTTGGCTCGGACTGTTTGGCTTTTCTTTGGTCAGATTGTTGGTGGGCTGCTCCGAATGGGTAATCTTAGACAATTATTATGCTCGTGGTGGTTTGAGAATCCTCGAGTAACTTCTTCTCTTCATACATGGCTTATATGTATCTTACCAGGAGTGATTTGCTAGAATATTTGGTGTCAAAGAAACAAACGGTTGTTTGATGGTTCCAATCTTGCGCCTTAATCTCTCATATCCTGTATTATTCAAGAAGCTGTAGATATTATATGTTCAAGGTGTGTCTTTCTCCTTCTTGGCCTCTTATGGTATGTTCTACGGTGTGCGAACCAACATGTTGGCTGAGGCTAGGGCTGCTTTAGATGGTCTCCTTTATGCGTATGATTTTGGGATCCCCCATGTCTGGCTCGAGGTGGACTCCGAGGTCCTAATGAAAATCATCACAAAGGTATATCATATCCCTTGGGAAATCCATTACTTATCCAGCGGATACATCACATTATGAGCCTTATTCATGTTCATGTCACCCATATTTTGAGGCAAGGTAACAGAGTTGCGGATGGTTTAGCAAATGAAGCGGCTGATTGTAAAGTAAACTTAGTTTGGTACAAGCACTCGGATCTTCCCCCTATTAGTCGTGGCGCTTTCGTCCTTGAAAAAATAGGGGTTCCTTCTATTCGGACATAAACCTTAATGGCTAGATAGTTGTATAGGCTGATTTTGCTTGGGCGTCCATTTATGGCTACTACTAACACCATCATTAATGTGGGTGATGGGACTTTATCTATGTGTGTGGATAATGAGAAAATAGAAATATCTGTGTTTGATGTCATGTAAAGTCCCATAGATGATGAGTCTTGTAACTGTGTGGATGTTGTGGAGGATTGTGTGTGAAGTCTTGTGGCATGAGAGAGACTGTGAGGAGTTAGAGTCTTTGTTGTCAACTGGCGGTGAGAAACTTAGGGATAATGCGGATGTTCAACTGATGGCTGTGGAAAAGGCCGACGAACACCATCCTAGTGATGGCCCGTTTCACCCCCTAGGCCACTTTAATGAGAAGTCGGTGCCTTCTATTGTAACCCCTCCAGCTCTTGAGCTGAAAATCCTCCCCTCAAATTTAAAGTATGTCTTTCTTGGGGAGGGCGAGACTTTACCAGTAATCATAGCCTCTGATTTGACCCTAGAGCAAGAGGCCAAGTTAATAAAAGTGCTTTGTGAGCACAAGATTTCATGGAATATAGAATTGGTTGGCGAGTTAGGCAGGGGTTTCTCTATATTCATGAAAAATGGTTAGATGGTATCCCTCCTAATTTACCTCAAGATCATGTTGAAGTTTTCACTTTGTTTGAAGACTACCTCCCTCGGTTTGATGTTATACAGGAGCAATTTGGCGAGTCTCTTGCATCTAGAATCACGGATCAACACATTAGACTCACTGAGAACAAAGATACGATCATTTGGAAGCCCTCGGCTTGGGGTAAATTCTCTACTAATTCTGCATGACGTGAATGTCTATCCTTCTTTGGAGAGCTTTGCTCCGAGGTCTTCCTACGGATGAGGCCCTCCAAAAAAGAGGTATTCCTGTGGTTTCTCAGTGTTATTGCTGCACATCCCCTCATTGTGAATCCATAGATCATCTTTTTGTTTTTGGAGATTTGGCTCGGACTGTTTGGCTTTTCTTTGGTCAGATTGTTGGTGGGCTGCTCCGAATGGGTAATCTTAGACAATTATTATGCTCGTGGTGGTTTGAGAATCCTCGAGTAACTTCTTCTCTTCATACATGGCTTATATGTATCTTACCAGGAGTGATTTGCTAGAATATTTGGTGTCAAAGAAACAAACGGTTGTTTGATGGTTCCAATCTTGCGCCTTAATCTCTCATATCCTGTATTATTCAAGAAGCTGTAGATATTATATGTTCAAGGTGTGTCTTGCTCCTTCTTGGCCTCTTATGGTATGTTCTACGGTGTGCGAACCAACATGTTGGCTGAGGCTAGGGCTGCTTTAGATGGTCTCCTTTATGCGTATGATTTTGGGATCCCCCATGTCTGGCTCGAGGTGGACTCCGAGGTCCTAATGAAAATCATCACAAAGGTATATCATATCCCTTGGGAAATCCATTACTTATCCAGCGGATACATCACATTATGAGCCTTATTCATGTTCATGTCACCCATATTTTGAGGCAAGGTAACAGAGTTGCGGATGGTTTAGCAAATGAAGCGGCTGATTGTAAAGTAAACTTAGTTTGGTACAAGCACTCGGATCTTCCCCCTATTAGTCGTGGCGCTTTCGTCCTTGAAAAAATAGGGGTTCCTTCTATTCGGACATAAACCTTAATGGCTAGATAGTTGTATAGGCTGATTTTGCTTGGGCGTCCATTTATGGCTACTACTAACACCATCATTAATGTGGGTGATGGGAATTTATCTATGTGTGTGGCTAATGAGAAAATAGAAATATCTGTGTTTGATGTCATGCAAAGTCCCATAGATGATGAGTCTTGTAACTGTGTGGATGTTGTGGAGGATTGTGTGTGAAGTCTTGTGGCATGAGAGAGACTGTGAGGAGTTAGAGTCTTTGTTGTCAACTGGCGGTGAGAAACTTAGGGATAATGCGGATGTTCAACTGATGGCTGTGGAAAAGGACGACGAACACCATCCTAGTGATGGCCCGTTTCACCCCCTAGGCCACTTCAATGAGAAGTCGGTGCCTTCTATTGTAACCCCTCCAGCTCTTGAGCTGAAAATCCTCCCCTCAAATTTAAAGTATGTATTTCTTGGGGAGGGCGAGACTTTACCATTAATCATAGCCTCTGATTTGACCCTAGAGCAAGAGGCCAAGTTGATAAAAGTGCTTTGTGAGCACAAGATTTCATGGAATATAGAATTGGTTGGCGAGTTAGGCAGGGGTTTCTCTATATTCATGAAAAATGGTTAGATGGTATCCCTCCTAATTTACCTCAAGATCATGTTGAAGTTTTCACTTTGTTTGAAGACTACCTCCCTCGGTTTGATGTTATACAGGAGCAATTTGGCGAGTCTCTTGCATCTAGAATCACGGATCAACACATTAGACTCACTGAGAACAAAGATACGATCATTTGGAATCCCTCGGCTTCGGGTAAATTCTCTACTAATTCTGCATGACGTGAATGTCTATCCTTCTTTGGAGAGCTTTGCTCCGAGGTCTTCCTACGGATGAGGCCCTCCAAAAAAGAGGTATTCCTGTGGTTTCTCAGTGTTATTGCTGCACATCCCCTCATTGTGAATCCATAGATCATCTTTTTGTTTTTGGAGATTTGGCTCGGACTGTTTGGCTTTTCTTTGGTCAGATTGTTGGTGGGCTGCTCCGAATGGGTAATCTTAGACAATTATTATGCTCGTGGTGGTTTGAGAATCCTCGAGTAACTTCTTCTCTTCATACATGGCTTATATGTATCTTACCAGGAGTGATTTGCTAGAATATTTGGTGTCAAAGAAACAAACGGTTGTTTGATGGTTCCAATCTTGCGCCTTAATCTCTCATATCCTGTATTATTCAAGAAGCTGTAGATATTATATGTTCAAGGTGTGCCTTGCTCCTTCTTGGCCTCTTATGGTATGTTCTACGATGTGCGAACCAACATGTTGGCTGAGGCTAGGGCTGCTTTAGATGGTCTCCTTTATGCGTATGATTTTGGGATCCCCCATGTCTGGCTCGAGGTGGACTCCGAGGTCCTAATGAAAATCATCACAAAGGTATATCATATCCCTTGGGAAATCCATTACTTATCCAGCGGATACATCACATTATGAGCCTTATTCATGTTCATGTCACCCATATTTTGAGGCAAGGTAACAGAGTTGCGGATGGTTTAGCAAATGAAGCGGCTGATTGTAAAGTAAACTTAGTTTGGTACAAGCACTCGGATCTTCCCCCTATTAGTCGTGGCGCTTTCGTCCTTGAAAAAATAGGGGTTCCTTCTATTCGGACATAAACCTTAATGGCTAGATAGTTGTATAGGCTGATTTTGCTTGGGCGTCCATTTATGGCTACTACTAACACCATCATTAATGTGGGTGATGGGACTTTATCTATGTGTGTGGCTAATGAGAAAATAGAAATATCTGTGTTTGATGTCATGCAAAGTCCCATAGATGATGAGTCTTGTAACTGTGTGGATGTTGTGGAGGATTGTGTGTGAAGTCTTGTGGCATGAGAGAGACTGTGAGGAGTTAGAGTCTTTGTTGTCAACTGGCGGTGAGAAACTTAGGGATAATGCGGATGTTCAACTGATGGCTGTGGAAAAAGCCGATGAACACCATCCTAGTGATGGCCCGTTTCACCCCCTAGGCCACTTCAATGAGAAGTCGGTGCCTTCTATTGTATCCCCTCCAGCTCTTGAGCTGAAAACCCTCCCCTCAAATTTAAAGTATGTCTTTCTTGGGGAGGGCGAGACTTTACCAGTAATCATAGCCTCTGATTTGACCCTAGAGCAAGAGGCCAAGTTGATAAAAGTGCTTTGTGAGCACAAGATTTCATGGAATATAGAATTGGTTGGCGAGTTAGGCAGGGGTTTCTCTATATTCATGAAAAATGGTTAGATGGTATCCCTCCTAATTTACCTCAAGATCATGTTGAAGTTTTCACTTTGTTTGAAGACTACCTCCCTCGGTTTGATGTTATACAGGAGCAATTTGGCGAGTCTCTTGCATCTAGAATCACGGATCAACACATTAGACTCACTGAGAACAAAGATACGATCATTTGGAAGCCCTCGGCTTCGGGTAAATTCTCTACTAATTCTGCATGACGTGAATGTCTATCCTTCTTTGGAGAGCTTTGCTCCGAGGTCTTCCTACGGATGAGGCCCTCTAAAAAAGAGGTATTCATGTGGTTTCTCAGTGTTATTGCTGCACATCCCCTCATTGTGAATCCATAGATCATCTTTTTGTTTTTGGAGATTTGGCTCGGACTGTTTGGCTTTTCTTTGGTCAGATTGTTGGTGGGCTGCTCCGAATGGGTAATCTTAGACAATTATTATGCTCGTGGTGGTTTGAGAATCCTCGAGTAACTTCTTCTCTTCATACATGGCTTATATGTATCTTACCAGGAGTGATTTGCTAGAATATTTGGTGTCAAAGAAACAAACGGTTGTTTGATGGTTCCAATCTTGCGCCTTAATCTCTCATATCCTGTATTATTCAAGAAGCTGTAGATATTATATGTTCAAGGTGTGTCTTGCTCCTTCTTGGCCTCTTATGGTATGTTCTACGGTGTGCGAACCAACATGTTGGCTGAGGCTAGGGCTGCTTTAGATGGTCTCCTTTATGCGTATGATTTTGGGATCCCCCATGTCTGGCTCGAGGTGGACTCCGAGGTCCTAATGAAAATCATCACAAAGGTATATCATATCCCTTGGGAAATCCATTACTTATCCAGCGGATACATCACATTATGAGCCTTATTCATGTTCATGTCACCCATATTTTGAGGCAAGGTAACAGAGTTGCGGATGGTTTAGACTCACTGAGAACAAAGATACGATCATATGGAAGCCCTCGGCTTCGGGTAAATTCTCTACTAATTCTGCATGACGTGAATGTCTATCCTTCTTTGGAGAGCTTTGCTCCGAGGTCTTCCTACGGATGAGGCCCTCCAAAAAAGAGGTATTCCTGTGGTTTCTCAGTGTTATTTGCAATGGAACGTTGGACCTATTACTAGGTCAAAGTCTAAAGAATTCATGAAGGCCATCAATGGATTAGTTCAAACATTTTGGATCCAAGCTCAAGATCCAACTCAAAGGAATTCACCTATTCAAGTGAATTTAATCTAAGCTGAAAGTGATGTTTGTTCCAGCCCAAAAGCATAGAGCATGGAGCCCAAGGGAGTGCAACATGGAGGAATATGTTGGCCCAATAAATAAAGACATTTTGGAGCCCAAATTGAGTCCAAAATAAGTGTTTTCAAGTCAGCCCAAAGAGAGATCCGAATTTTACAAGTCTCATGAAGATTCTAGAGGAAAGATAAGGTAGATAAATTCAACACATGCTTTTAGAAAGTTGGAAAGTCATTGGATAACTCATTATAATAATTGTAGTCTTTATCATGTAATTAAAGCTTGTAGCTTACATCTTTGATGACCTCATTTACCTAGAAATCATCACCATTCCATCCTATAAATAGGCCATTTTTGTAGTCCATTTGGACACACAATTCAAATTTTAATCAATTTGAGAGATTTATTCTACTCTTTGGTTCTTTGAAAAACTTAGACTTATCAAGTGTAATTTTCTATACTTATGGCGTCTTCCTAGCTTATCAACCAACTTGGGTGTATTGGTTGTGGCACTTCTAAACCAAGTATCCTATCTTCTTAGGTAGGGGGTGTGGTTTTACACCTACGAACGACTTTCCTTAGAACGATCCTCGGCTACAAGGTAATTCTGATACTTCCTTGTAGAAATCACATCATTTGGTATCTAGAGCCCGGTTTCTAAGAAGTCATATACTATCCTTCTCTACTATTCTCTTCTATTGTCTTCGCATCTTTTGATTTTCTTGGTATTCCATTATTCATAATTGATATTGGGCTTTGTCACAAGTTGGCAAGGAATTTTATCATTGAATCTTGGGGGGTTGAGGAATCAAAGTTATTTCTTTAATTTTATTTTCTTCTTTTGATAATTATTTGCAAAAAAATAAAAAGCTCCAAAAAAAAAAAAAAGTAGAAGAGATTAAAAAGAAAAGGAGAGCAAAAAAAAAAAAAAAAAGAAAGCTCCAAAAAAAAAAAAAAAAAGAAAGCTCCAAAAAAAAATTTAGAAGAGCTTAAATAAAAGGAGAGCAGCAACAAAAAAAAAATAAAAAAAAATCTTTTGTTATTATAGCCATTACTTTTAGTTGCTTATATTTCAAGTTTCATTTGATATCGTTCATAACTCAAGTTCTTATCTTCTTTCTTCAAGTCACTTGTATTGTTCAATTCTCATCTCTAATCATCTAAATTCTTCTTGTTTTCATCGATCCTTACATTTCCTAGTTGATTGATCAAGATAGGAAGAAGACACTATACACTTGATTACTAGTTTTAGTTTGATAAGAACCCTTAGAGAGAATAAAAGTGAGACTATATTTGAGGGAATTTGAGTGTTGAGTGATCACCAAAAAAATTGAGAGAAACACGTGAGGGAGTGAAATTCTCTTGTGAGGTTTCTTTTTCTTTCTTGTCACAACAGGTACATAATGTCTCAAAACGATGGTGAGGTTCAGCAACAAAATCTGAACACCCTCCAAATGCAAGCTTTGATGGGCGAAATGAGGAGGTTATTACGTGAGGAGATAGAACCTTTGCACGAAAGGTTGGACAGATTGGAGGAGGAGTCACAAAGACCTCCAACTCGAAGAGGTGAAGATGATGAGATCGGGAGTATTCATTTAGATAGAGAGGTTGAACGAGAAAGGAGGCCAAATGGAAGAAGGCAACGTGAAGACAACAACTTGAGCTCAATTAAGATGAAAATTCATGCCTTTCTTGGTAGATCTGATCCAGAAGCATACTTGGAGTGGGAGAAAAAGATGGAGTTCATTTTTGATTGCCACCAATATTCCGAAATCAAGAAGGTAAAATTGGCCGTCACTGAATTTTCAGATTATGCACTAACTTGGTGGGATCAATTGGTTTTGAATAGGAGAAGAAACATGGAACCACCTATTCAATCATGGAGGGAAATGAAGACAATCATGAGAAGGAGATTTGTTCCAAGCTATTACTATCGCGAGCTTCTTAACAAGCTGCAAAGTTGTAGGCAAGGAACAAAAAGTGTGGAAGACTTTTATAAAGAGATGGAGATTCTCATGATAAGGGCAAATGTGGAGGAAGATCGTGAAGTTACGATGGCTCGCTTTCTAAATGGATTGAATCGAGAAATTCAAGATAGGGTGGAAATGTATCATTATGTGGAGATGGAAGAGCTGGTGCATCAAGCCATAAATGTCACGACCCGAAATCTAGGCTCTATTTTATTAGTAATTAAATTATTTTTATTTAATTATTTGCTTATTTATTTATTCAACTTATTATTTATTTAAATAATTATGTGTGCATTTTATGTGTTAATATTTATGCTTAAGTATTTTATTTGGGTCATTTGGGTTAGTGTGGTATTGTTGGGTCTTAGTTGTTAGTGAGGAGTATTGAGTTGGGTAGTATTAGAGGAGGGGGTCTTTGTGTAAGTTTTTAAATCACACTCCTACCCTCCCCCTACACCTCCTTCTCCCTCTTACACTCCATCCCCATTTTCCCAGCCCATTTCTTCCTCTCTCTTCAAGCAAAAAGGTGAGTTCTTCTTCTCTATCTTCTCTCTTCATTTACTCCTTCTTCCTCTC
Organism: Campanula takesimana; assembly: GCA_026119855.1. Taxonomy (NCBI): domain Eukaryota; kingdom Viridiplantae; phylum Streptophyta; class Magnoliopsida; order Asterales; family Campanulaceae; genus Campanula; species Campanula takesimana. The sequence continues at coordinate 566,656 of JAOWBW010000273.1, forward strand.
ATTATTATTCATTTCTTAAAACGTGAAATGTGTTTAGATCGTCGTTAGGATCGTAGGAAGCCAAAAAGAATTGAAATCCATCAACTTTGAGAAAATTCATGTAATTTATTTTTCCCCCATTTTGATGCTAAAATGTTCATATCATGTTTATGTGATGTTTGATGTGTTACATTTGAAGTTTGGTTGGGTTTCGAATTTGTTTGGAATTTATTTGAGTTTTTGGTCAAAAATGGTGAATTGATGAATGTCTTGATTTAATCTTGGTTTTGGTTGAGAAAGGGTGTTGGTAAGGTCCCTTTGTTGGTTAGTTATGGTTTGGGTACCTTGAGGATCTTATTGGTTGTGTTTGATTAAGAGATTTGTGAAAATGGTAAGGAAAAGATGATGAACCCAGCTGGGAATTTCTCCCAGCCCGTAGACCAGGCGCCCGCCTGGGTTGGACCAGGCGCCCGCCTACATACCCTTTTTCAGTGGCCAGACCTTCTGGTCATTCAGGCGCCCGCCTGCCTCATTCCAGGCGCCCGCCCGCCCCCTGTTCCAGAATTTTGTCCTTTTGCTTGGTTTAGGACTTAGGGCCTAAATAGTTTAGGTTTAATCATTCTAATTAACTTAAGATAATACCGTGGAACACTTTATTGATTGGAATTGATTCTCTTGTGAATAAATACGATATGGAATTTGATTTAGTATCATTTTGGGAATGTGGTTCATCTTGGATGTGCGGTTTGTATTGGTTTACCTTTGTGGTAATTTAATTGGATTGGTTCCCTACTTTGGAACCTTAAGTTGTTCATTCATGCTAAATTATTATTACTTAGCATTTAATTAGAAGCCCAGCTGGCATATTTGTTGCATCGGGCGATGGGAAGGATTATAATGGCAAAGCCAAGTCCATTATAATGTTGACCATTGTTTTGCCCCCTTCTTTACCCTTTTCCAGATTGGCCTTGGAAAAGTCAAGTTAGCGTTCCTTTGTGAATGTATCTAGCTAACGGGCATGACTTTGTGTCATGGTCCTTGTCCTTTGTGACACTTTTATGGTTATTGGTTTCGGTACCGGGGTTTTCTCTTCGGCTCTCATGCTATTATGAAGATGTTGATTGGTTGATTATTAAAGCTGCGCAGCGATCCTTTATTTGGATGTTCCGGTTTGGAAAACCTTGGCTATATCCTTTGTTATGTGTTTATTTCCGCTGCTATCTGTTATATGATAATTGCTATGGGCTAGGTGATAATAATTATTGTTTATTGCTTATTGCATCATAGCATGTCATGTAGTTGCATTAGTAACTTATTGAGATTTATCTCACCCCCTTTCTTTTATCTTTGTTTTTCCTTAACCCCCCCCCAGGTGCTAAGGAATAGTCTCGCTGATCACGAGAAAGAGGACGTCGAGTGTGGATACATTCTTTTGGGGAAGGTTGTATAGGTTGGTTTACATTATATAAATGTGTAACCATTTGGGATATTTGTACCTAACATTGACGTTATAAGGAATTGTGTATTTTGTATTTTGTTGGGCATAAACTTGTGGAAGTTTATGATAGTTGTAATTGGTTTTTATCAAACTTGGTTTTGTAAAACTTTGGATTATCACCTTTTGGTATTAAATGGAATTTTTAACCTTGGTATTTCACAGTTTTGGTTTTAGAGTCGACGTCCAGATCGCGGTCTCGGGCCCGCGGGGTCCGGGGTCGCGACAATAAAGGTGGAGAAACAGCTCAAGAAGGGGGGAAGTACTCGCACCAACACTTGGAAAGCAAGCTCTCAAAAGAAGGAGGATAAAACTTCTGCTTCTTCATCCTCTTTATCTAAACCAGCAACAAAAAGTGATGGGGCTGCTAACGGTAATAATGAATCCTCTACTTCTCGAAATCGTGACATAAAATGTTTTAAATGTCAAGGCAGGGGTCACATAGCAAGCCAATGTCCAAACAAGCTTGCCATGATAATTCGTGATGATGGGGAGTATGAGACAGATGTTGGAGACCATGATTCCATTAAATCAGACGAGGAATAATTACCTGCCCAAGGAGAGCTTTTGGTTACAAGGCGAGTTTTGAATTTACAAATGAAGGACGAGGATGATGCTCAAAGAGAGAACTTGTTCCACACTCGATGTTTTGTGAATGGAAAGGTATGTAATGTTATTGTTGATGGAGGTAGTTGTACTAATGTTGCTAGTACTTCTATGGTGGAAAAGTTAGGCTTGCCTGTTCTAAAGCATCCCAAGCCATACAAACTGCAATGGCTTAGCGACTATGGCGAAGTTCGAGTTACAAAACAAGTAATGGTACCATTTCAGATTGGCAAGTATGAAGATGAGGTACTATGTGATGTTGTGCCTATGCAAGCATGTCATATGCTTTTGGGAAGGCCGTGGCAGTTTAATAAGCGAGTTAAGCATGATAGATACACAAACAAGTATTCATTTGTTCACAATGATCGAAATGTTACCCTTGTGCCCATGACACCAACACAAGTGTATGCTGATCAAGTGAGGATCCAAAAATATGAAAAAGAGAGAGAAAAAGAAAAAGAGAGAGAAAAAGAAAAAGAGAGAGAAAAAGAAAACCAGAGAGAAAAAGAAAAAGAGAGAGGGGGAGAAAAGAAAAATGAGAGTGAGAGAAAAAAAGAAAAAGAAGGGAAGAAAAAAAGTCAATCCCCTGAATCGAAAGAAAAGATGTGTATGTTAGCAACAAAAAGTGACATCAAAGAAGCTATCGATTGTGGTTTACCATTAGTACTTCTTGTTTTTAAAGAAGGAAAATTGGAGACTAATAAGATAGCCGGTGAAATACCGAGCAGCATACATTCATTTTTGCAGGAATTCAAAGATCTTTTCTCTGAAGATGTTCCAAAGGGATTACCACCAATTCGAGGAATCGAGCATCAAATAGACTTTGTTCCTGGAGCATCAATTCCTAACAAACCGGCATACAGAACTAGTCCCGAGGAGACTAAGGAGATTCAACGTCAAGTTAAAGAATTGTTGGGTAAGGGATTGGTAAGAGAAAGTCTTAGTCCTTGTGCGGTACCCGTTCTTTTAGTACCTAAGAAAGATGGAACATGGAGGTTATGTGTTGATTGTCGTGCAATAAACAACATAACCATCAAATATCGTCATCCTATTCCTAGGCTTGATGATATGTTAGATGAATTGCATGGTTCCACAATTTTCTCAAAACTTGATTTAAAAAGTGGATACCATCAGATTCGCATGAAAGAAGGTGATGAGTGGAAAACCGCATTCAAAACAAAGCATGGGTTGTATGAATGGTTAGTTATGCCTTTCGGCCTTACTAACGCACCTAGCACTTTCATGCGACTAATGAATCACATTTTGAGAAATTTCATTGGAAAATTTGTGGTTGTGTATTTTGACGATATTTTGATTTACTCCAAAAGTTTGGAGGAACATCATGAATATTTAACTCTTGTTTTGAGTGTTCTTAGGGAAGAAAAGCTCTATGTCAATTTGAAGAAGTGTGAATTTTGCACAAAGGAAGTAAGTTTTCTTGGCTATATTGTAAGCAGCGAGGGCATTTCGGTTGACATGGAAAAGGTAAAAGCAATTCAAGATTGGCCTAGTCCAAGAAATGTGAGTGAGGTAAGAAGTTTCCATGGGTTAGCAAGTTTCTATCGCAGGTTTGTGAAGAACTTTAGCACTCTGGCAGCACCTTTAACCGAAGTGATTAAAAAGAATGTTGGATTCAAGTGGGGAAAGGAACAAGAGAAAGCATTTCAAAATTTAAAGTTTGAATTGACCAATGCTCCTCTTTTAACTTTACCTAATTTTGATAAAACATTTGAAATTGAATGTGATGCTTCTGGTATAGGTATTGGTGCCGTCTTGATGCAAGAAGGAAGGCCTGTAGCATATTTCAGCGAGAAACTAGGTGGGGCGAGTCTCAACTACCCTACCTATGACAAAGAGTTGTACGCTTTGGTAAGAGCTTTAGAAACTTGTCAACATTATCTATGGGCCAAAGAATTTGTGATTCACACCGACCATGAGTCTTTAAAGTTCTTAAAAGGACAGCAAAAGCTCAACAAAAGACATGCAAAATGGTTGGAATTCATTGAGTCATTTTCGTACGTCATCAAATACAAGAAAGGTAAGGAGAATATTGTTGCTGATGCTTTATCAAGGAGGTATGCCTTACTCTCTACTCTTGATGCTAAATTGCTTGGTTTTGAACACATCAAAGATTTTTATGAAAAAGATCAAAATTTTGGTCAGATTTTTCAAGCTTGTGAAAAGGGTTGTTTTGAGAAATTTTTCAAACATGAGGGATTTCTTTTCAAAAAAACAAAGCTTTGCATTCCCAATTCTTCAATTAGGGAACTTTTGGTGCGTGAAGCACATGGTGGGGGACTTATGGGACATTTTGGAATTGATAAAACTTTAGCCATTTTGCAAGAGCATTTCTTTTGGCAAAAAATGAAAAGTGATGTGGTAAAGATTTGTGATAAATGCATTGTGTGCAAGAAGGATAAATCTAAGGTTCAACCACATGGTTTGTACACACCTCTTCCCATTCCTAATGAACCATGGGTTGATCTTTCAATGGACTTTGTTTTGGGTTTGCCGAGAACCAAAAACAACAAAGACTCAATCTTTGTTGTTGTTGATAGGTTTTCCAAAATGGCACATTTTATAGCATGCAACAAGACCAATGATGCTTCTCATATTGCTAACTTGTTTTTCAAAGAAATTGTCAGGTTGCATGGGATGCCAAGGACAATCGTGTCAGATCGTGACACAAAATTTTTAAGTTACTTTTGGAAAACATTGTGGGGGAAGTTGGGAACAAAATTATTGTTTTCTACAACTTGTCACCCACAAACGGATGGTCAAACTGAAGTTGTTAATAGGACTCTTTCTGCTTTGCTTAGAACACTCATTGGCAGAAATACCAAGACGTGGGAAGATTGCCTACCCCATGTTGAGTTTGCTTATAATCGTGCAAGGCATTCTGCTACAAAGTTTTCTCCATTTGAGATAGTTTATGGTTTTAATCCTTTAACTCCTATGGATTTAACTCCTTTACGTGTGAGTGAAAGGGCTAATCTTGATGGGACCCACTTGTCATTCTCACAACAAAAACTCCCTACCCACTTTATCTCTCCTACTATCTCTTACTTACTTTTTCATACTCACACCATTTACTTCTTCTTAATTCCGTGTAAAGTCAAACTCAGACTCTTAAGCTGGGGCGGAGGGCGGGAGTAATAAAAAACAAAGAAAATTAATAAATAAATTAAAATAAAATACATGTACTGTAATTGAACCCTAAACCACAATTTGATCTATATGCTCCCTGATTCTTGAAGTACACAGGCACAGCTCACACCAATTCCATTCACCGTCGTATTTCTTCACAAGCAAAGAAAGCACGGCGACGAATTAAGGACTGGATTTTGTAATCTTGTCGGAAAATCACAGCAAAACGTAATCCCATTCCCATCGGTGTAAAATGTCAGACATGATGGACCTGGATGACCTCGACGCTCCGGTCATGGATCCGGCAAGAACCAGCGAATTCGCCCCCAGTTACTCCAAAACGAAACCGGCACCGATACCGGCACAAGAACTGGTACCGTCACCGTCCCAGCCACAAGAACCGGCTTCCACCTCCGCGTCAACCAACAAGGAACTCCTTGATTCCAAGCCGCCGCCTCCAGTACCTTCGTCTACCTCCAAGGTTGAATTCGAGCCCCCTTCAAAATATTGTGCAATTCAATAAACTAAGGCTCTATATATAGCCATTACATGAACAAAAAAAAGCTAAAAACTAGCAGATAACTTCACTATCAGCATTTATCCTAATTACTTAGTCAAAGCAACTAACTCATCTAAACACAAGTGGATTGAGTACCTTCAATTTGTTTAAGGATTTCTTGCAACCATATGCATTGACTGGCACATAATGCAGCAGCGACATACTCGGCCTCTGTAGTTGAAAGAGTCACCACCGGTTGTTTCTTTGAAGCCCAAGCCACAACTCCTCCGCTTAGCATAAATACATAGCCTGAAGTACTTTTGCGATCATCTATATCGCCTTCATAATCACTATCGGTGTATGCTACCAACTCATCTTTGCACCCTCTTTCATAGAAAATTCCGAAATCAGTGGTGGCCTTAACGTACCTTAGGATTCTTTTGGCTGCCATCATGTGTGCTTCCTTTGGATTGGACATATACCTGCTTAAAAGACACACAGAATACATTAAGTCCGATCTTGTAGCAGCCAAATACAATAAGCTTCCCACCATTTGCTTGAATAATGTTCCATCCGCCTCTTTTCCTTCATCCTTGTTTGATAATTTGATACTCCCAGGAACTGTAGGATTCTTTACTCCATTGCAATCTTCTAGACCAAACCTCTTCAAAATTTCTTGTGCATATTTTCTTTGACCGATGTGAATTTCATTTTCATTTTGACACACCTCAACCCCCAAGAAGTATTTCATTTCCCCTAAGTCAGTCATATCAAATTCTCTTCTCATAGAGTCTTTGAAAGCCTGTATCATAGCTGCATCGTTACTAGTGAAAATAAGATCATCGACGTAAAGACTTACAATCAATATCTTGTTTTCTTCCTTTTTGATGAACAAGGTGTGTTCATAACAGCTTCTTTCGAATCCCTGCTTAATAAAGTACCCCTCAATTTTGCTAAACCATGCTCGTGGAGCCCGCTTCAAGCCATAGAGTGCCTTTTTCAATTTGTAAACCTTTGTCTCCTCACCAATTATTTCATATCCTTGGGGTTGTGTAACATATACATCTTCATTTAGCTCTCCGTGCAAAAATGCACTTTTAACATCTAACTGGTATAGTTTCCAGCCATTTCTTGCTGCCACAGCAATCACCAACCGAATCGTATCCCATCTAGCAACAGGGGCAAAGACTTCATTGTAATCTATACCCTTCTTTTGAGCATATCCTTTAGCCACGAGTCGAGCTTTGCATTTATCTACTTCACCATTTTCATTCAGCTTTGTTCGATATACCCACTTCACTCCTATTACTTTAGTTCCGTGTGGTGCCTGAACTAGTTGCCAAGTTCGATTCTTCTCTATTGCTTTAATCTCCAAGTCCATAGCATCCCTCCATCTCTTCAATTTAACTGCTTCTTCATAATGAACAGGATCATTAGTACACATAAACATGAGAAGATTTTGTACCTCATCATCTGAAAGCCCTTCACCGGTCGTGTAATCTTGAAGATATGCTGGAACTCTTCTTTCTCTTTTATTAATTGCTGAAGTTGTAGCTCTACAGGGTGAAGAAATGCCATCTTCATCGTCTTCTTCAAGTGTTTCTAGCTCACCATCTTCTTCAGTTATATCCTGCTCTTCATCCTCGGTGATGCTATCATCTTCAGTCTCATGATCAAAAACATCTTCATATTCTTCTCCCCAATCAAGGATATCATTCTTTGCCTCATTCTCCGTCCTCCCCCAGTCCCAGCATTCATTTTCTTCAAAAATTACATCTCTACTAACTGTAACCTTCTTATTCAAGGGATTTATCATTTTGTACGCCTTTGACTCATCACTGTAACCGATAATGACAAGCTTCTGACTCTTGGCATCCAGCTTCAGTCTTCTTGCATCTGGTACATGTACATTCCCTATGCATCCAAACACTTTAAGGTGTTCAACACTAGGTTTAAGACCGCTCCAACATTCTTCTGGTGTCTTGTTCTTCACAGCACATGTAGGACTTGTATTGAGTACATGGCACGTCCATTTCACCGCCTCTGGCCAGAACATTTTGGGCATATTTCTTTCTTCAAGAAGGCACCGCACCATGTTTAGAATAGTACAATTGTTACGCTCAGCGACTCCGTTTTGTTGAGGCGTAAGTGCTGCAGTTAACTTTTTTTTGCCTTGAGTTGTGCAAAAATCCGAGAATTCCTTGGAATTAAACTCTCCACCCCTGTCCGCAACATAGTGAAAGACCCGATTCTTTCTCTACTAAAACTTTAAAGTTTTTGAAAATAGAAAAAGTTTCACTCTTCTCCTTTAAAAAATAAACCCACAACTTACGACTAAAATCATCAATAAATGTCAGTATGTACCTCTTTTCACCATGTGATGCTGGAGAGATTGGACCGCATAAGTCTGAATGCACAAGTTGTAATTGTCTTGCAGCTCTCCACTTGCTCTTTTTGGGAATGGGTTTACGATGCTGCTTTCCTACCATGCAGCTTGCACATACTTTCGTTGAAGCTTTGAGTTTTGGCATCCCTCGAACTAAGTTCTTGTTGCATAGAAGTGTTAGATTCCTGTAGCTTAAATGACCAAATCTCCTGTGCCAAAGGTCACTAATTTCCTCAGCATTTACATTAAAGCATGAGGATGTAGGTAAAAGAATGTTTGTAATTACGACAAACATCCTATTTTTAGTCATTATACTCTCCATGATGCAGCCTCTATCAGGATGATACAGTTTGCAAACTCCATGTTTGATTACAATAGTTATCCGTCGATCTTGAAGCTGACCAACACTAAGCAAGTTGTTACGCAGATCTGGAATATAGAATACATCACTCACCATTTGGATCTGGCCTCTAAATTCCATTCTGATGCTTCCTTTTCCCATAACCTTCAGTCTCAAATCATTCCCAAGTTTTACCGAGTGTCTGAATCCTTCATCCAACTCCACGAACCAGTCCTTGTTCCCGGACATATGATTTGAGCATCCAGAATCAAGGAACCACACTCCTTCTTTCTTGCTTTGATGGAGATCAGCATATGCCATTAAGAGCATTTCTTCATCATCATTTAAACTCTGCATAGTTTACCTTTTTCTCCCAGCTAGGACATTCATTCTGATAGTGTCCTAAGTTATGGCAATTATAACACTCTACAGCAGATTTGTTAAAATTTTGCCTTCCTCGACCTCTTATCAAACCTCGACCTCTTCCTCTTTCAGGACGTTCCTCAACCGTCACTTTCAGTGCTTGCTCTTCCTCGACCGATCCCTTCATTCTCAACTCATGAATCAAGAGACTACTTTGAAGCTCATCAACAGTTAGAGTATCCACATTGTTAGACTCCTCGATGGAGCAAACAACATAGTTGAATTTTGGGACAAGAGATCTCAAAATTTTTCCTGTAATATCAGCCTCTTTAACGACTTCTCCAAATGCCTTCATTCGTTTTGCTATAGAAAGAGTCCTTCCAAAGTACGCATTGACAGTTTCTCCTTCATCTTCAAAGTCTCAAATTCAGTCTTCAACGTCTGAAGTTGTGCTCTCTTTACTCTAGACGAGCCCTTGATTTTCTGCTTCATGGAATCCTATATTTGTTTGGACGTATCGTCATTCAGTATTGTCTCCATAATTTCTCTTTCAATTGCCTGATAGAGATAATTCTTTACCTTCTTGTCCTTCAGTTGTTGATCTGCAATTGCCTTTGCTTCTTCCTCTGTCGGCTCTCTTCCTTAAGGAACCATGATTCCTTCTTCAACCAGACTCCAATATTCTTTGGATCGCAAGAAATTCTCCATTAGCTTTGCCCAATGCTCGTAGAAACCATCAAATTTTGGAATGGCTGGTTGAACGAACTGGCTACTGCTACTGCTGCTCTCATGTGCCATAGTTTCTCACTTTTCTCACACTTTCTCTCGTGTTTTCTCTCCTATTATTTTCTCAAATCAGGCCCCGTTTGATTGGGGCTCTGGTACCAAATGTGATCACAGTATAAACAATAATTTGCAAGCTATGCAAAGATGATACTCTGATGTTTTATTCAATAAACTAAGGCTCTATATATAGCCATTACATGAACAAAAAAAGCTAAAAACTAGCAGATAACTTCACTATCAGCATTTATCCTAATTACTTAGTCAAAGCAACTAACTCATCTAAATATCCCTATTAACTAGGACTTTATTAAACGGAAACAAAGAAACTTTCAAACTTTTATGAGTCTGAAATTCTATCAGAGGGTACAAATGGAATTTTGTTTTATTTCATTTCATTTTAAACCCTATTGTATTTATTCGAATTTGTGCTTGTAAATGCTCTTTTTTGTTTGTGGCGACCTTCTGTATTTTTTTATGCGAAATTTAGCTTTTGTTTTCATTTCTGTGGTTTAATCGCTGATTTATTCGGTTTAGCATTTGATCAATGCAAGTGATTGTGAATGTTCATTATTGTTTATGAGTGAAGTGCCACCTGGAATGTGTTTTTGTATGGATTATTACTGGAAACTTTTGAAAGTTGTAATCATGGTAATGTAGTACTATAAAACCATACTGCTTCCTTCAAAGCTGGATTTGGTTGTCTTTTGGAAATGATTATGTTTGAATTAACGTTTCACTTATTAGTTGAAATGAATGAACTTCCATTTCAAATATGTTGAGAGAGTGATTTTTGTTAAAATATGTTTTCTGTTTATCTTGGTTATTGAGAGGGGCGGCCCAGCTGATGAGTTGCCACCAGGATGGATAAAAGAAATCCGAACTAGGACATGTGGTGGTCGGGTAAAAAACGACCCGGTACTAAATTTTAATCTTTTTCTTTTTTCTTTAACTGATTTGGAAATGACTCTGTGTATGCATGTTGTATGTAAACCATGTTTGCATTAATTATCAAACAATGTGTTTTTTGCAGTCTTTCATTGATCCTTCTGGTAGCTACATATTTCGCTCTAAAAAGGATGTGTTACGCTACTTAGAATCTGGGGATATCAAGAACTGCTTGTGCCAACCACGTAGAGTGGCCGCCAAAAAAGACACCCAGGTACGATGCATGTTCGAGAATGTAAAATTATGCCTTTTTTCGTTTCTTTTTTTTATTTAAATATGAAAAAATCATCAAATTTTCTGAAATTTGCAGAAGAAAGCCAAGCGAATGAAGTCAGTACAAGAATTGAGTACCCAATGCCAGAGAAAGGCTGATGAGTGTTGTCAGGCTTGGATGTCTTTGTCTGCTGCAAGCGCACAGCTAGAGACACTTCAGATGGATCTTAACTCTCTTGGTAAGATAAGATATAAAATCATTTATAGCTTTTTATCCAAATTTGTTATCTGTAAATATGTTTGTTTGTTTGTTTACTATCTCTAATCGAGAAGAGGAACTGAGGTATAACTTATCAACGTTTACCATGAATTATGAATGTGAATTCAAAATGACCCCAAGTTTGTTTAGCACATAATGTAAAACTCGTGATTATTTTCCTTCTTTTTTTTTTTTTCCGGCTTACTTTAAAATTAACTCCGATTCTTTTATTCTCCTTATAGATCAAAACTTAGCGAAGCAATCCGAAAAGTTGAACGATATAACTAGTAGGTACGAACATGACAAGAAGACCTGGATTGTGGAAATTAATGATTTAAGCCAGAAGATAAAGGTAATATGCCCTATTTTCTTTAGAATGATATAGTAAATAAAGTATGTGCGGCATCTTAAACCTGATTATTTGCGCAGGTATTGAAGCAGGATCAGTCTCAGATGTCTCTTGAAGCACACAGGTGTGCTGAGTCAGTTCCTGAGTTGAATAAAATGGTTTCTGCAGTTCAGGCATTGGGTTAGTTTGGATGATGCTCAACTTGTCCTCTCGCATCTGAAATAAATCTAGTACTAGCTCCGTCCCTAAATGAATGTCCGAAAAATTTCAAATTTCCTCTTGATCAAGAGGAAATTTGAAAATTTTTGGACATTCATTTTGGGACGGAGGTAGTACATCGTTTTTTTTTTTTTTTTTTATGGTATCCCTGAAAAAAGATTCACTATGCAGTTGCACAGTTTGAGGATTTGAAAGTGAAGTATAGTGAAGAACAAGCAAAGAGAAGGAAGCTTCATAACCAAGTTCAGGAGGCAAAAGGTGTGTTACATTCATACTTCTTGATTAACTTTTCGTTTTAGATTACTACACGAAATTCTATTGTAAATGATCCATACTTAAAAATACTTCATTGACCATCAGGAAACATTAGGGTATTTTGTCGGTGCCGCCCATTAAATAAGACAGAAGTCTCGATAGGGCGTTCAACTATTGTGAACTTCGATTCAGCAAAAGATGGAGAACTTGGAGTAAACAAAAAGACCTTCAAATTTGAAAGAGTTTTCTCCCCAAAAGACAACCAAGGTATCCCTTTTTCACTTCAAACTAGTCAAAAATTTTGGTCTTTCTTTACATCTGAAATTACACATTCACAGATTTTTCATACTTACATGTGAAATTAGTACAAAGTTACATTTATTTTTTCCAAATTGATAGCGAATGTGTTTGCGGATGTTGCCCCAATGGTTACATCTGTGCTGGATGGAAACGACGTATGCATATTTGCGTATGGGCAAACAGGAACGGGAAAGACGTTCACGATGGAGGGTACGGAGGAGGATAGGGGAGTTAATTATAGGACTCTTGAGGAATTGTTCAAAATTGCAAAGGAAAGGAGTGAAACTTTTACCTATAGCATATCAGTTAATGTGCTCGAAGTCTACAATGAACAGATAAGAGACCTGCTGGCTACACCATCATCAGTTTCAAAGAAGTAATCACACAGTACCCTTTTCAAAAAAATATGTGTTAATGCACAATTAGGTGGTCATCTGAGCTGGTAAACCTTTGTAAGAGTTCTTGGTTTCTTGAACTCAGTAGGTCTACAAAGTTTAAATAACTCGGATGATACACAAATCAATTAAGCTCAGATTAATACACTTTTCCACTATTACTAATAACATATAATTTTTTTTTTTTTTACCCTTTTGGAATATTTCAGGTTGGAAGTAACGCAAGCTCCAGAAGGGTTTCATCACATTCCCGGAATTCTGGAAGCCAAAGTTGAAAACACGAAGGAAGTATGGAATGTACTGCAAGCTGGTAGTAGTGCCAGAGCTGTTGGTTCCAATAACGTGAATGAACACAGTAGCCGCTCTCACTGGTAATAAGCAGTATATTGAAATATTGTCAAAATTTTGGTCTTCTTTCTTTTGAACTTTAATATATTTACGTGTTTTTCCTTTGTGGTCCCATGTTTATTCAGCATGCTGTGTATTATGGTGAAAGCAAAGAACTTGATGAATGGTGAATGCACGAATAGCAAGCTATGGCTTGTGGATTTGGCGGGCAGTGAGAGACTTGCGAACACTGATGCTCAAGGTGATAGGCTCAAGGAAGCTCAACACATCAATAAATCTCTTTCAGCTCTTGGTGACGTCATATCCGCTTTAGCGAATAAGAGCAGTCACATTCCTTACAGGTGTGTTTGACTTTAACTTCATTTGCTATCTTGTACTCCATCCGTCCGAAAATAAATGTCCAAAAAATTTCGATTTTTTATTTTGGGCTTTTGTTTTGGGCGGAGGTAGTAATACAATCGCAACTTTGCTATATTTAATATTTTTTTTTCCATTTGTTATTTCCAGGAATTCTAAGCTGACATATTTACTCCAGAATTCATTGGGTAATTTGTAGTGGCCACCTTTATATTCCCATTTAGTTTGGAATCATATCTTTCGTTTTCATTTTTGAATTTGTTGTTTTATTTGTTATTGCAGGGGGAGACTCGAAAACATTGATGTTTGTGCAAATTAGTCCTTCAGTGCAGGACTTGAGTGAGACACTGAGTTCATTAAACTTTGCAGCACGAGTTCGAGGTATTGAGTTGGGTCCTGCAAGAAAGCAAGTTGATACAGGCAAGATTCAGAATATCAAAACAAAGGTACGCTAATGATGATATAATTGTACTCGAGTTTCTAATGAACAGTAACATATACTCCCTCTGTCTCAAAAAGTTAGTCCCATTTAACTTTTTATAGTCACCACAACTGAACTTTGACCAAATATTAATCTTAGTCTAATCATGATCATCCTCGTAAAATTCTAAAATTTGTAATGATAAATCAATAAGTTATTTACTAGTAACAATGTTTAGAATTTTATTGTGATTATGAGATTGACATTATTGTTTTAGACAACGTTCATTTGTGTTGACCATAAAAAGTCAATTGAGACTAACTTTCTGGGATGGAGGGAGTATATACCTGTGCTGACTTCTCTGTTGATGAATATATGCAATGAAGCTTGATAAAGCAAGGCAGGGGTACAAATCCAAAAATGAATCAATAAGGAAATTACAAGAAAAGATTAAAGAGCTTGAATATCAACTCGTGCTGAAAATAGTTTCTCACAATCAGTCAGAAAAGCAAATTTCAAATCTTTCAGAGAGATTAAAGGGGAAGGAAGAACTTAGTACGGGTCTTCAGCAGAAGGTTGTAGCAACCTCAAATGAACTTTTCGTTAATTGATTATTAAATATTTTTTTAATTGATATTGTTAATATTTTTTCCATGCCCTTATTGTTTAATGTTTAGAAACCAGAAAATGTGATTTTTTTTTTTTTTTTTTTCTTCAGGTTGAGGAGCTTGAAAAGAAACTTAAAGAAGAACAGGAAAGGAACTCTGATTCCATTTTACTTCGTCAAAAGGTATAATTCTCTCTGATTCTTTGAAAATAAGTTCTTACATTTTGTTGTTTTTTAAGAGTTTTCATAGTGGTTTAATTTTTGATGTCCTTTTAGGAACTTGAGAACAAGGGATGGAAGTCTGATCCCTCCGCCTAAACCGTTGATGAGGACCACACGATCGGTTAAGTGTTATGGATGGATGCTTTACATTGTCGTTTTACTTAGTAGTTTGTAAAAGATTAATTTCCTTGCCTTTTCTCATTTATCAACTGAGTATTTATACAGGAGATACAACTAACTACGTTGCACTATTCTAGGCTATTTACAATTCAAAATCGTCTAATCTATCTATGGGGATAACAATGACTTAAACTAGAGATATATACAGAATATTAGCTAAGATACTATCATATCATATCTACTATTCTAACACTCCCCCTCAGTCGAAACGGGAGGAGGACGGACATTGAGACTGGAACGAAAGTCTTCGAATAAAATTAATGGTAGTCCCTTGGTGAAGATGTCTGCAACTTGATGACGAGAAGGGATATGTGTAGATACCCCGATCTCGCACCCCTTTTCAAACCTTGAATCGGTCTAAACCCGAAAATTGACCTAAAACCCTCGATTTGGCTGTGCGGGACTGCCGTGAGCCTTATCGGTGCATCGAATGGATAAATGGACTTCAAATTCATGATCAGAGCGAAAAAAATGAGCAAACATGCAAAAATTTCGTTTTTCGAGGTGCGGGACCGGAAACGGGGCCCGCAACCCCCCGAACTGCTCGCTGTTATCCATTCTGTGCATTAAAAATATATTATTACCTTTCCTTGCTAATTGACATATTTCAGATATACCGGCGTGACCACAAAAATTATTCCAAGCAACTTTCATGTTGGGCCCGCGGACAACCGGGACACCGGAGCGCGCACAACGGAGAAGTTGCGGAGCGGAAAGCTGGAGCTGAAAAGATGGTTATCCACATTGCAAAATATCTCAAAATATCTAAGCAAGTGGTCAAGAAGAGCAAAAATATATTATTGTCGTTCCTTGCTTATGAAATATTTCAGATATACCGGCCTGACCAGAAAAATATTCCGAGCAACTTTCATGTTGGACCCGCGGACAACCGGGACACCGGGGCGCGTACAACGGAGCAGTTGCGGAGCGGAAAGCCGGAGCTGAAAAGATGGTTATCCACATTGCAAAATATCTCAAAATATCTAAACAAGTGGTCAAGAAGAGGAAAAAATATATTATTGTCGTTCCTTGCTCATAAAAATATTTCAGATATAACGGCCTGACCAGAAAAATATTCCGAGCAACTTTCATGTTGGACCCGCGGACAACCGGGACACCGGAGACGCGCACAACGGAGCAGTTGCGGAGTTAATGCCGGAACATAGATAAGGAAGATGACTTGAATCCTTAGTGTAAGAAGGATAGATAATGATATAAAAAAATCACCTCCCTCCTCCAATTTACAACCTCCCCCCTCCAATTTACAACCAATTTACAACCTCCTTTCTCCATATTACCATCTCCCTCATCCATTATTTAAAAAAGAATTCATTCACCCATCACACAAACACCACTCTCCATATTCACCACCACCCTTACTTGCTCTCTCTCAAGTAACCCTAAAACACCCTCAACCACCACCACACCACCACCATACCACCATAGCACCACCACCACACAAACACTAAACTCAAACCCTTTCAAACACTAAGCAAAAGCCTTAGAAAAAAAAAAAAAAAAGACTTCCCTTGGAAGCAAAGGGAGCACAACCTAGGCCTTATTCTCACCTTGTAATCACCTCAAAGGGTAAGATGTAGTGTTCTTATGTAATTTCTTGAGAGGTTTAGCCACTTGTTAGGTTAAACCTCCATTTTATATTCAAAGATACAATATTGATACTCTTGTTGTTTTTTCTCTTCAAATGATATTATAATGATGTTTTGAGCTCTTGAGCATGCTATGCTATTGATCTTGTGTATATATATCATGCATGAATGAGTATCAAATCCTTGTGTGTGTTTGATTCAAGGGATTTTCAAAGAACCAACTTGTTTCCCCTCAAAAAACCTTGAATCTGTCCATAGCTTGTAATATCACTTTGTGAGAACTCATGTAATCTGACTTAGAAGCATGGATAAATGTTGTTTTGTGTTGTTAATATGTATATATATGCATGTTCAAAGTTTCATGTTCATAGCTTTTCATTTGAGTTAGTTTTGATAGGTGTTTTCATGACATAAGTGAGATGCCAATAATCTGTCCATATGGTACCTTACTGCCTTGTTGCTTTGTTTAGGCATAGAAAACTTGGGTTTTGGTCTTAGACCACAAAATAGAACTTGTTCTACACAGAACAAGGAACATGATTATATAAATAGAATATTTTTAGCCTCAGTGGAAGAGGCTCTTTCCATTTTTTGTTTGAGCTCTCTGTTCTCAGATTTGTGCTTGTCAATTTCTGACATCAAAAAGTCAGAAGTGTTTTGAATGACTTAAACTTGTTTGTTGGACTTGAAACTCTCCAGATCTTAGCTTTGACATGTTAGGAGAAACGTTCATGTTTTGTGTCCCCCATGATTCCCCGGTTTTGATGATGAAAAAAGTGGATACGTTCGGGATGTATGAAATTCTGTCAGACTGGGCTGTGAAAAGAATTGCCTTGCATGCTTTGTTTGAACACCATAACATGCCCCTAAAATCAAGGGAAAAATCATGGTAGATGTTTAATGTGTTAGGAAGTTTTCTTGACCTTTAATTTCCATATTGGATGAGTACAAGAACAGGTACACAAAGAAAGGTGCACAGCAGTCCCTGAAAATGTTTAGGGACGGAGTTTCGGACATTTATTTGTTTTGGGAATTGTTTTCCTTTTTGTGCAAATGTAAATATTAATCCCCCACCCCTTTATGTGTTTTATTCACTGTATATAAATGATAAAACCATTTTCTAAAACCAAGTGTGAGTCCACCCAAATCGACTCCCATTTGTGAATAAAAATGAACCTTCCTAGAATAGGAAGACCTCCATATATTAAACCACCATTTTTTGTTAGGGCACAAAATAGCAATTCAAAAGGCATAAAATGAACGTGGAACGCATATAGAGACCATCATGGGCGAAGAGAATGCCTAACCCCTTCTCTCTTCGTAACTTAGCCCCCGAACTCACTTTCTCTAAAAAAGGTTTTTTCTTCATTTTTCCTAAAATTAAAATGAGGTGGCGACTCTTGCAATTAAATCACAGCATCAAGAGGAAACCATTGTGCGGGAACCGAGCGCATTTCCAAAAGCGCATCAGCACGAGGCGAACCCGAATCGCTTTCGCGAGCGATCATTTCGAGGTTCGGTTTCGAGCGCGGGCTCTCACAGTGGCGACTCTGCTGGGGATGTGTTTTAAAGTGGGCTAGACTCTAAATCTTTGTGTGTGCCATGCTTTATGTGCCTTACTTGGGGTGTATATATCTGTGCCCTAACCTCTGTTTTGCAGGGGCGTTTTTTCGCTTATCTTATTTGTATATATATATATGCATTGCGTGGTGAGTGATTCCCCCAAAAAGGGGTAAAACAAGTAAAAAAGGAAAAAAATGATTTTCTTGTTTTCTTTACGTGCTTTCAAAATGATTTTTCGAACTCATAGATACCTCACACACATGCACGTTTTTTGAAAAGCGTCTTGGAATCTCAAACCCGAGACGGTAAACCTGGGGCATAAGGGAGCTCACTTGACTTCCCCATAGGGTCAACGGTATACTGTTTCCCCCTTAGCAGCGCCTACGGTCACTGTGATGGGTGTAAGCCAAGCTTCAAAAGCCGAAATGCGATGTCCATATTTCTTTCGAAAATAACACGTCCCAGACTTCATGCCGGTTTTTGTCTAGCAATTTCTCTTCAATCCTATGAGTTCCCAAAAGGTTATAATCAACCTCAATTGTGGATATCATGTTGAATTCTTGGATTGACTTGAAATTGTAAAGACCCTCACATAGACCGTAACCGAATGGTGGATCCCAGAAAGAGTATAGGCCCTTCGTTAGGGGCTCGGACGGCCAATAGTACAGGTGAAAAACGTTGGTCCTATACTTTGGAGAAGGTATCCACTATTCCAGGATTCCATGCGAAAACATGTCAAAACAAAGCAAAGTGCTTGTCCGGCATCCATAGGTTTGTGCATTGCTTGCGCTTCAAATTTCGAACAAAAAGAAAAACAAAAAATTGGCTTCTTTAATTCATAAAGCTTCATTCCCCGGAAATCTAAAATAGGTTTTTGCCGATTCTCCGTGCCGGCCGTGCTGCTGATGCCTCTGCTGAAATTATCTCTGCTGCTATTCCTGCTGAATTTCTTGCTGCTGCTAATGATGCTGAAGTTCTACTTCAACTTTTGCCTTTGCCGCTTGCTCCAACTCCTCTTCCGTCCTCTCCATTGCCGATTATTTTGTGTTTCCTGTCTCTGCTGCTGATGTGCACATTGAGGATGCTGACTTGATCAATGAGGATTTTGTTCCCTCTCTATTGGTTCCATCTCCTCTTGGTCTTGTTGAGCCCATTGTCGTTGAGAAGCCCATCGTGCTGAACAGTATGTATGAATACTTCAGTCACCGTGAAGGCGATGCTGCTGATCTACAGATGCCGGTTACTCGTGCCGACTTAGGCGATACTGGTCTGTTTCTCCGTGACAAAATGCAGCATTTATTTGATGATCTCTCTGACAAGATTTCTAAATCCAATCAGGAGGAGGAAACTGCCAAAGATAAAAGAATTCAAGACCTAAAGGATCTTCTTGAAAATAGAGAATCAAGATTGATTGCTCTTTCAGAATCCTTGGGGACTATGTTTTCTACTCAAAAGCAACTGATTGCCGAGCAAAGATCTCAAATCGATGACCTGGAGAAGTCTCAGAAGAACCTATCTACTGCAAATGCTGCCCTTGCCAAGGCTCGCTTGAAGATTGCCGCTCTTGAGGCAAACAACTTGATGCTGACTGAAAGGTTACAGAGTGCTCAGAGGCAAGAAAGGAAGAAGAGAAAGGCTGAAAAAGAAGGTTCTAAAGCAAAGAAGAAGTCAAGGCGTACCGATTCTACTTCAACGGTTGCAGCTGATCCATCCAAGTCTGCTGATTCCTAAAGTCAATGCAACCGATGAAATAGATATCTTTCAAGACCTTCAAATATATATCCAACACCTTCTTTGCTAACCATTATTCTTGTGTGCATTTATTTTATATGTTATATTCCTAAATTTATCTGCTGCTTTCACGCTAACATCCTTTTTGCAGATTGATTCTTTGTCGATCCAAGTTATCGGCACTCCATTCCATTCTCATTCTCTTTACTTTTATTTCCTTTTATTTTACCTTTTCTAAACATCACGTGTGACTTGGCTTAGGGAATGATAATAAATAGATACTTCTGAAAACATTCTTTTACTAAGCTAGGATAGATGTTTTGATAAAGGGTGATTGGACTTAAGCAATTAGGAGGAGATTGTTGTTCAAATATATATATAGGACTTAGAATTGTTTAATCCCAATCATGTTTAACACTTAGGATCCCCCAATTTTTATTAGAACCTTGTTGGTATCTTTTAGGATTCTTAGTGTCCAGCACAGGTGTATATCAACTCTTCAAACCAAGGCAAACCAGCTTAAGGACATCATAAGACAAATCAGCAAGACAAGTTCCAAGTTGCCGATTAAGGACACGACCAGTATTTAATACAAGTCACCGGCAACTCTACAATCAGCAAGGACAAACTGGAAGTTACTGGTAGTCAACTCAAAGATATTCTTCATGAATATCCCTAGGTTACATCGTTCTACCTTAGTTGACTTTACCGATTGCTTCTTGTACGACCTTACCATTTGTAGTTAAACTGTCTCTGTTATATCCTTCTGCGTCAGTCTGACACCGAGCTACTTTTAGCTCTGCTCTGTCTCTACTTGCTTTTTACAGGTAACCGGTTGAGACAAAGGGGTCTTGTCCCATCAGATTTTGCAGGCATGCATATCTTCGCCATTAATGCTGAAGATAGCGCATTTAATGCTCCTCACCTAACCGGCTGGAAATTCAAATTACAACCCTTCTCTTCCAAGGCTCAGTCATTTACTTCCCCTATAAATAGAAGACTCAGAGCATTAAAGAAGGGTGGTGCATTGAAGAGAGTTGAATTGTTTTGAAGCATTCATTGAAGCTCAAACATTCTTTGTCCAAGAAATCATTAGACATTTATTAGGACATACATGATGTGGCGGATTTTGTATATTTTATTTCCCTTAATTTCCTATTTATTCTCATTAATTTTGATGTAATTTAGACTAGTTTTGATGTAACTTGGGATATTTATGTAATGGTTGGGCTTTATTGTAATCCGGGGTAGAATAGTCGGTTTTATTTAATTATTTTTCCGGATGTAATCTTTTGGTGAGCTTCAAAGTCTTGTCTCAAGGATCAAGACTAGTCAAAGTCAAAGTCAACAGGAAGCGGAGGAGTATAGGACCAAACTGAGAATTTCTGGAAGTTGCAGGGACCAAACTGTAATTACTGAAAGTTTGAGGACTGGACTGCAAATATAAAGACTTCAGGGACTGAATTGCAAAATGTTGAAGACATCCTGATTTTCGGCACACTGCACATGGAGTGGTTAATTTGTTTTTGTTTTTGTTTTTCTTTTTCTTTTAGTTTTAATTATTCTCTTTTATGGGATTTTAAAAAGAGTCATTATTAGTTTAGGAATTAGTTTGAGATTAGGTTTTTTATTATCCTCTCTGGACTTTGAAAACTACGTTCTTTCTTTTTCTCTCTAGAGCTTTTGGAAACCATTAATGGAGAACTAAACTCCATTACTTTGGGTTGAGATCTTGAACCTCCTTTAATTCAATTGAGGTAATTTTTCTTATTCTTTTGTTGATCTATTTATAATTTTGTCTGTTCTGATTCTAGATTAATATTTAGGGTTTTTGGATTTGGCCAATCCATTAGTTCTATTTCTTGATCTATGCTAGAATTCTCTGTTCTGTGCCAGAATTAGGGTTTTCACCGTAGCATCTTCACGAATTGTGTATGTGCCATAGCAATTCGGGGAGTAGGCAAAATTAGACGATTATCTACATGAAATAATTGTAGAAAGCGTTTTTGATCTTAGTCTCTTAAATTGAATCAATTAATTCTGCGATCTAGACTGTGCCAGTTAGATTAATTTATTAATTAGGGTTTATAGTGAGTGTGCCACTGCTATAGACTAATCTGTAAGAAGAGACAGAGATTGAAAAATATCTCGTGATCAAGTGAATAGAATTAACAGAGAAAAAGAAGTACCGATGAAATTGAATTAGAGGACGGGGATAGTGATCAATCTGAAGTGTTTTTTAATTATTGTTTTAATCATATTTAGTTTAATTTCCCGTCTTAGGAATTAATTACAATCAAATCAACCCCCAATCTGGTCAAGTGACTGTTCGTAAATAAATAACCGTTCTTCGTGGATCGACTCTGAACTTGCCCTAGCTATATTTTTAGAACCTAGTCCAGGTTTAATTTGTAGGTGTGCGATTAAGCCTACCAAATTTTGGCGCCGCTGCCGGGGAACGGTGTTTATTTGTTTACGTTCTTATTTTAATTTCTTGTTCTTTTTATTTTTATTTGTTTTTAATTAGTTTAGTTAATTTAATTTTATTTTTAGTTATTTTATTTAGTTATTTGTTTTTAGTGTGGTACCGTGTACGGTCCACACCCGTTCTACTGATAATTGTTTGTGAGTCTTAAACCAGAAAGCAGATGGCAGCGCAGACATTGAGGCAGAAAACTGCACCAAATTGGGGCGAGCAACCTCATGCGGTTCAGTTCCCTACTCTGCCTACTGGGGTTACATTTGAGTTGAAGCCGGGTTTGTTGAGTCAGTTACCGCACTTCATGGGTATGCCCGGTGAAAACCCAAATCAACATATATCCCAGTTTGTGCAAATCTGTCAGAGCATGAAGCCGGCTACACTTCCGATTGAGCATCTCCTCCTAAGAGCGTTTTCTTTCACTCTGAAAGATGATGCTAGTGCGTGGTATTATCATCTGCCACCCAATAGCATTACTACTTGGCAGAAGATGAAGGAGGTTTTCTTGGATGAGTTCTTCCCACCGGATCAGATCAATGTCATGAAGCGGGATATCAGTAACATGGAGCAGAGAGCTGATGAGACTTTGTATGACTACTACAATCGCTTCCACAAGCTTTGTAGGAGTTGTCCGTATCACGGGTTTACTGATGACCAGCTGATAGTCTACTTTTATGGGGGGTTGACAATTCAGGATAAGCGGTTGGTTGATTCTTGTTGTGGGGGCAGTATACTCAACAAGACGACTGAGGAGGCTAATGAGATTATTGATGAGTTGGCTAAGAGTACTCGGACGCATGGCAGGAGGTCAAGTTTCAGACATGTCAGTGCTGTGAATTCTAGTAGTGGTGTGACAAGTAAGCTTGAGACAGATGTTGAGGACCTTAAGGGGATGATGAAGCAATTGTTGATGGGTCCACCACAGAGTCAGCAGTAACAGACTAATCAGTATCAATACAGACCACCGTTCGAGCAGCAGCAGCAGTATCAGAGTAACCCTCCGAGACAGTCTACGGATGATCTGCTTCACTCTTTAGCACAGTCCGTAAGTACGATGAATGGTAATTTCCAACAGTATCAGAGTAACCCTCCGAACCTTAAGCAGAGTGCATGTGCCATGACTTTGCGCAGTGATAAGGAGATTGGGAATGAAGTTGTACCGGAGGAGCCATTGATTGAGGTTGAGGAGGTTGTGCCTATTGAGAAGACCCCGGAGGAGGAGAAGAAAGCTACACCAGAGCCCACAGTTTATGAGCCGGATGTTCCATTTCCTGAGGCCTTGAGAGAGCATCGTAAACCTGAGCTTGACAAGGCTATATATGACACTTTCAAGAGGCTTGAGGTAAATATTCCATTTTTGGACTTGCTGCAGACTGTCCCGAGATATGCTAAATTCTTGAAGGAGTTGTGTACATTGAAGAGGGATCAGAAGGCAAGGAGTCAGAAAAAGGTGAAGATGAAAGAGCATGTGTCTGCAGTCTATCACAAGAAGATGCCTAAGAAATGTAGTGATCCGGGTATGTTTGTTATTCCCGTGCTTTGGGTGATGAATCTGAGCATATATCGATGCTTGACTTGGGTGCTTCAATCAATGTCATGCCCTATGCATTGTTTGAAAATCTCAAGTTGGGACCTTTACAAGATACTAGGGTGGTGATTCAGTTGGCGGATAGATCTAATGCATACCCCAAAGGGAAAGTTGAGGATGTTTTGGTCCGGGTTGGTAAGTTCATATTCCATGCTGATTTTTATGTGTTAGAGATGGACACGGATCCTAAGGCTCCCATTCTATTGGGAATGCCATTTATGTCTACGGCTCACACTAAGTTGGATGTTTCCAACGGATCGTTGACTATGGAGTGTGATGGGGATTTAATGGAGTTCAATATTTTTGACTCCAAGAAAGACCCTAAGGATGTCCGTGGTTTGTGTTTTATGGATGTAGTAGAGCCAAAGGTAGATAATGTGTCCAAGGTTTTTAGTAGTAGTGATGATGTGAAGATTGGTTTGGAGATCCCGGCGGTAAAACATGGACCAAGAAAGGTGAAGAATCTTCCTGAGCACCGAAAGCATGCATTTGGAGGTGAGGAAGAATTGATGATGGCTAGTGGTCCGATGGAGAAGAATAGAGGTTTGAGCACGATGATCAAAAAGAAGAAGGGGTTTATGCAGACAATTCGAGCTCAAACGGGGTGGAGTGTGCATTAATGAGGTACCATTTATTCCCTTACGTTTAAACTGTCCTTATTTTTATTCACTTGTATACACTGGTAGTTTAAGCATGGGGGAATGTTTCGTAGTGTATAGTATGCAGTTTTATTTCTAGATTAGGAGTTTTTCGTTTTAAAAAAAAAAAAAAAAAAAAAAAGGTCTAGCTAAAGACGTTAAAAAAGGGGCGGCTAACCGGGAGGCAACCCGGATTTAATTTGCTTAATTTTCTTGGTTTTTATTTTTATTTTAGGCTTTTAAATTAATTATAGTTGTATATTATGTTTTCAATTTTTGTAGTTTTATTTATGTTTGGAATCGGTGCTACTAAAGGTATATTTTGTTTTTGATGATTTGCAGGAAATCATGGTATAGAGGGTTACATGGGAGCACTTTGGGAAATTTCATCCAGTCCTTGTGCCACAAGTTCTCAATTCTTGTGCCACAAGGGCTGGCCAAAAAAAAAAAAAAAAAAAAAAAAAGGAGGAAGCAGCTTGGGAAATTTCACCTAGTCCTTGTGCCACAAGTGCTCAATTCTTGTGCCACAAGGGCTGGCCACTATGGGATGAAAAAAAAAAAAACATTCCCTCTTCCTTCTCTCTCTCTCATCCCGTTCTTCCCCCCTCCCTCACAGCCCCTCCCTCACGGTCTCTCTCCCTCTTCCTCACGAACCCCCCTCTCCCTCACAGTCTCTCTCTCTTCTTCTTCTTCAAAAAACCGCCGGCAAACCCCTCCATTAACCGCCGGCGACTCCCCCCTCCCTCACAATCTCTCCCAGTCGCCTCTCTTTCTTCCCCATCTCTCTTACCCGTCTCCCTCCCTGCTTCTCCATGGCTGCGCCGCCCTAACACCACCACCCGCCATCAATTCCGGCTCCCCACCCCATTAATTCCGGCGACCCCCTCCCTCACAGTCTCTCTCTCTCTCTACCCGCTCGCTGTTCTTTCTCTGACTTCGCCCATCTTCTCTACTCCTCCTTCCTGCCGACAGCCACCAGAACTCCATATCCCCACCAATCATCGGTCCCCCCAACCATCTTCTTCTCTCTCACTTCATCTTCTTCCTCCCTAAACCCATCCCCAACCTCAAATCACCCAAATTCACCATCTCCACCCACTTTCTCTCTCTAAAACCCCAAACCCAACTTCATCAAAAATTCATCAAATTGCTTCATTCTTTCGCCATAAATCACACTCTCAACCCTACATACGACCCAAACCTCCACCATTAACCTTCAATTCCTAGTTTGAAGACCGAATTTCAAAAAAAAAAAAAAAACCCTAAAAATTCAAGTTTGGGGTTTTTGGCTCATCTTTCTTGGAGCATTCTAGGAGGGACAAGGAGACTTGTTGGGTACTTGGAGCATTGGAAATTGGAAGGTAAAAATTTCACAATTTTCACTTGCAATTATTTTTTTGTTGGTGGAAGTTGCGGTGTTCGGTTGTGATTGATCGGAGGTTTTTATTATCGTTTTTGTGATTGTGGTGCAATTGTGGTTGTGTTGAATTAACTGTGTGGCTATGGTTGATTGATAATTGTTGGTGAGTGATTGTGAGCGATGATAGTGTGGGAAAATTGCGAACGGTGATAGTTTTGTAGTTGTGTTGAGTTCATGGTGTGATTGCCGTATTGATTTTATTGTTGAATTATCGTTGGTGCGTGATTGTGAGCGTTGTGGGTGAAATTGTGAATTGTTTGGTGAAAATTTTTGGTTGCTTAATATGGGAAGAAGAAGGGTGGAGATGGTAGTAGTGGTGATAGGGTGCGAAAACAAGTTGTAGATGAGTCAGTTTCCCTTTCTTTTACGCCTTTACTGTCCATGCACTTTCATTGACACACATTGAGGACACTGTGTAGTTTAAGCGTGGGGGAGGGTTTTGTATTATGTATAGTACGCATTTTTAATTTTCTTAAAAAAAAAAAAAAATTAAAATAAAGAAAAAAATATGAGAGGCTAAGTGAAAACCCGAAAGGGCGCTTAGGCAAAAGGTGAGATTTTGAGTGATGTTATCATTTATTCACCGATGATTGGCGACATAAGGGAGGTTCGGAGTCTCGGGTTAGGATATTTTGATGTTGGAGGTTCGGTTAGTGGGTAATAGGATAGAAAACCTCGTTTTGTTTTTGGAGTTATAAGGGGGTGTTGGTGCTAAACACGAGGTGAGTTTTACGCGGGACCACTACCCGGCTAAAAACTTATTTTTATGAGGGAGACTTGTAGTGTGAGACTAGTGTGGGGGAAATTTAGGATATTTTAGTTCCCTGTGGCTTTTATGAGTGGGCCTTAGTCCGGATACGGTTTTTCACTATTTTGGAGTTTGTATCGGTCTAAGGCCATTGATCTTTATTTGATTTTCTGGAGTTATATGGCGACGGAGTTTCTTATACTCCGAGAGTTGGTTGTGTTTGTTGCCTTTTGACTTGGAGGCTTAGAGGAGATTAGGGGTCATTTTCTCCCATGCTACGCTGATTAGACCGGAGTTTAGAGTGGGGTTAGGATGTTACTCAGGGACGAGTAATGGTCTAAGCACGGATTTTGTATATTTTATTTCCCTTAATTTCATATGTATTCTCATTAATTTTGATGTAATTTAGACTAGTTTTGATGTAACTTGGGATATTTATGTAATGGTTGGGCTTTATTGTAATCCGGGGTAGAATAGTCGGTTTTATTTAATTATTTTTCCGGATGTAATCTTTTGGTGAGCTTCAAAGTCTTGTCTCAAGGATCAAGACTAGTCAAAGTCAAAGTCAACAGGAAGCGGAGGAGTATAGGACCAAACTGAGAATTTCTGGAAGTTGCAGGGACCAAACTGTAATTATTGAAAGTTTGAGGACTGGACTGCAAATATGAAGACTTCAGGGACTGAATTGCAAAATGTTGAAGACATCCTGATTTTCGGCACACTGCACATGGAGTGGTTAATTTGTTTTTGTTTTTGTTTTTCTTTTAGTTTTAATTATTCTATTTTTATGGGATTTTAAAAAGAGTCATTATTAGTTTAAGAATTAGTTTGAGATTAGGTTTTTTATTATCCTCTCTGGACTTTGAAAACTACGTTCTTTCTTTTTCTCTCTAGAGCTTTTGGAAACCATTAATGGAGAACTAAACTCCATTACTTTGGGTTGAGATCTTGAACCTCCTTTAATTCAATTGAGGTAATTTTTCTTATTCTTTTGTTGATCTATTTATAATTTTGTCTGTTCTGATTCTAGATTAATATTTAGGGTTTGTGGATTTGGCCAATCCATTAGTTTTATTTCTTGATCTATGCTAGAATTCTCTGTTCTGTGCCAGAATTAGGGTTTTCACCGTAGCATCTTCACGAATTGTGTATGTGCCATAGCAATTCGGGGAGTAGGCAAAATTAGACGATTATCTACATGAAATAATTGTAGAAAGCGTTTTTGATCTTAGTCTCTTAAATTGAATCAATTAATTCTGCGATCTAGACTGTGCCAGTTAGATTAATTTATTAATTAGGGTTTATAGTGAGTGTGCCACTGCTATAGACTAATCTGTAAGAAGAGACAGAGATTGAAAAATATCTCGTGATCAAGTGAATAGAATTAACAGAGAAAAAGAAGTACCGATGAAATTGAATTAGAGGACGGGGATAGTGATCAATCTGAAGTGTTTTTTAATTATTGTTTTAATCATATTTAGTTTAATTTCCCGTCTTAGGAATTAATTACAATCAAATCAACCCCCAATCTGGTCAAGTGACTGTTCGTAAATAAATAACCGTTCTTCGTGGATCGACTCTGGACTTGCCCTAGCTATATTTTTAGAACCTAGTCCAGGTTTAATTTGTAGGTGTGCGATTAAGCCTACCAATACACTTGTGCACAAACTCATCAATATTGTCAGTATTCCCGAACTAGATTATTTAAGGAATACATTGATAGAGTTCTTCACACACTCACCTGAGTGAGATAAGTTCTTTTGGACTTGCCACTCAAAAACACTTGGTCAGTATTTGTATCACGATCCATTAGTGATTCCTAGAGTTTAAGTCTTTGCAACTGATTTACACTAGTATGTGATTGACCCAGTTTTAAGTTGTCAAACAATGTGTACCATCGTGTATCATATTGTATACTATTTAGTCAATCCATTAATCATCAATGCAAAAGGATACAACTTAAATGCTGATAGTTGATACATGCGGCAACTGTAGTTAAGAACCCATGAGTCTTTGATAGTGTTATTTAATAGGGCTCAACTATGGGTATATCTCAGTTGTACATCTCTGATCACATCACCCTATCATAATTTAATCCCCTTGTCTTCAGCACCCCTACCAAACTATCTCTCTCATAATCCTATCATGCATAAAATTGAACAATTTATAAAAAAATTCCTCTCTATATTTTCCCATCAATTATCATAGATGGCTGCAATAGTTGACAACCTATGTACAATCCCTAGTGAGTATATGAGATTGTTGTCTCACACCTTGGTCTATCCTTAACTGATTACTCCCAATTGTATGACTCATTAATTTCATACCTCTACAATTTATGGAAGTCTGGATGTCTACTTCCTATTCCTTGATTATACCTCAGGCTCATTGTATCCGTTCGATCAATGGGCAAAGATGGTTAATCAAACAAGAGTAGCACTTGAGATCATGTGGCATGCTATCTTTAATGAGTTAGATATCGATACATTTTAGCATGGTTCTTTCATGATAACAACAACAACAAAGCCTTCATCCCAAAATGATTTTTGGGGCCGGCCAACATGAAACATCCTATGGTCTCGTCAATGAGAGGTAAGGAACAATGAAAAAGTGGAGAGATGGCAAAACACAAAATAATGAGTGAAAAATAAGAAGATATTTAAAATAGAGAAATAAGTGAGAAATAAATTCAAGAGAAACTGGAATAGAACATTTGGAAAGAAAACAAAAAAAGAGTTTTTTTTTTTAAAAAAAAAATAGTCAAACCCCAGTCGCAAAATCATATTTAAAAAAATAAAAAAGGGTTCGTTCATGATGCAACAAAAAAACTAACAATGGAGAAAAACATGTGTGACCTAGTCGCAAAATCATGTCAAGAAAATTGGCCACATCAAATTAACTGAAGAAGATATCATCAAAGAAAAAAGAGAAAGAGAGCTTGAAGTATGTGCATGCTCATGGTTAGAAAGTATTACAGAGGAATGGGTAGAAGGGAATCCACCAGCCTGGAAAACCGCCTTGATATCAAAACTCTCTCGATATAAAATGGCTGCAGAGAGAGGCTTTGTTAGCTGTCCAACTGCAGCACTGCTGCTATCAGCACCTGCAAAAGACACAATTAAGTAAGACTGATGACAAACACTTCACTTCTCATTCCCTGATAAAATGATTTGTACAGGAGATAACAAATTAAGAACATCCCAAATTCTTGTTAGTCATAACAGTAATGATAAGTCGCAATGGCTTAGTCTTAATAAGACGATTGGTGTGTCACTGAGTTATAGCAAGTGCTCAGCGAAGTCCAATGATCATTTGGGAGAGCTCCCTATTTATGGAATCAGTTATTACAGTGGGGGAGGCTTGGTTAAGCCAAGAGTCTATAGCCTCTTTACTTAGGCAGTTTGGTGTGCTTTGGGGAATGTGAACTAAGCAAAACTATAATTCTTGTCTACTTTAATTTATTTCACTTATTTCAATTTCAAAAATAGAATGAAAGGAATCTTTTAAGTTTCCAACCCATCTAAAATCTTAAGCTGATGAACAACAATGTATATCAAGCCTTTTCACCCTCCCTCACATGGGACTGGGTCTTTGACATGCATGGAGAGGTCAATAAAGTGGAAATTTTCCATTAGAATGATGATCTGCATTTGACCTCATGAGATGTGGCTTAGGGTTCCCAACTGATCATATGAACGCATACAAACCAACATATATTGCATCTCAAACTCTAGCCAACAAGTAGGAAATTCCGGGTGTTGCGGCAAAAGCAAAATCAAGCCTCCCCACCCAACTAGATTTATAAATGATCCTAAATCCTATCCAGAAAGAAAAATTATTTGATGGAAATTTAAACCTGAGATGCTCTATTTAATGGTTAACACATGGTTTTGAAACACAAGTTAAAGAGCTTTGTAATTGACTACACGTCACATTAAAAGTTGATTAACCATGATATTTCACCTTTAATTGATAGCTTAGTAAGTTAGCAATATGTTTTGGGATTAGAATCAAATAATAGTTTTCTAGGCCAGAATAACTTTGTAGAAGGAGTTTGTCAACACACTACTTTGGGTTAATAGACAGATGATGCTCTATTTTTTTTTTACCAAGCAGAGTATTGCTGTTATTTTGATTTTTGTGTTGCCATATCATTAACAACAGTATGCACAAATTATGTTGTTTGAAGGCAAAGTTTCATTCAACAACCGCTGTCTTCATGCGATTGGAGATGAACCAAACCCATACGGAAAAGCAATACTCCCTCCGTCTCAAAATAGATGTCGTTTTGAGAGTAAAATTTTGTCTCAAAATACTTGTCGTTTCACTATTTTCAAAGTTTTTTTATTGCTCTATACCAATTATACCCTTAATAATGATAGTGAACTATCTCTTACCTAACCATTTAATTACCTAGGTAGTTGTATTACTTTGGGGGTATTTGGGTCTTCTTCACGTGCATTAATGGTATTTCTTAATATGTGTGAAACACTCCAAAACGACATCTAATTTGAGACGGAGGGAGTATCTATCATTGGCAAGACTTTGGCTCCTTTTGATGAAGACAACTTAATACCTTGTTTTGGGTTTGGTGATGGTAGGCTTAGTTGTTGAAATTTACTGAACTTCATTTCACAAGAGGTTGTCTTTTGTGATCATTTTCATTTTATTATTTCCTGGTCAAACAACTTTTCTCTATGTTAGCCACCACACATGATCAAGGAGTGTTCGGGTATCCTTCTTAGTTTTTCCTCTAGCTACAATGTGGTATTTAAAAAAAAAACAATTATTTTATAGTTAAGGTACGAATTGAGTTGGAAGCAAATTATATGCTAAGATTGCATATGTGATTCTCTTTAAGGTCCAACGTCTTTCGCACCTGTCATTGATGCTGCAGTATCTATAATTGAGAAAAGTGGGGGACGCTTTCATGTTTTAGTTATCATAGCAGA
Source organism: Campanula takesimana (assembly GCA_026119855.1). Lineage (NCBI taxonomy): Eukaryota > Viridiplantae > Streptophyta > Magnoliopsida > Asterales > Campanulaceae > Campanula > Campanula takesimana. The sequence continues at coordinate 598,053 of JAOWBW010000273.1, forward strand.
TGGCCAGGTGACTTCTAAAGCTCTCTTCTTCATCCTCACTCATGCAGGAAACGTAACAAACTTCCACTTGTTGGGATTGGATCCTAAACTACGAGGAAGAAGAGGAGTCTAAGTCGGGGGAGTTGGTGAGATCAAGAAGGAGTTCAAACCGGAGGAAACTTCTGGGCGGAGAAGCAGGCGGGCGCCTGGTGGTGACCAGGCGGGAGCTCATTTAGGCAGAAAGGTTGGTCCGCATGGATATTAATTCGAGCGGGCACCTGGTAAGGGGTGAGCGGGCGCCTGGTATGCCGGCTGGGCTGATTTGTTTCCTATTTTGACTCAATCTCTTCTTAATTTGATTTAGATCTTCCTTGTACTGCTATATAAGAATAGTCACGACCTAGGACACATTGTAGCAACATATTAGAAGGTGTCTAATAATATATTGGCTTGGCAATTGCCCCCGGACGTAGTTCATGTGTTGAACGAACCGGGTAAACAATTCTTGTGTTCTTGTGTGTGTGATTCTTCCATTATTGTGCTTGTGGGTTTGTGTTCTTTATATAGATTGCAACGGGGTACCACTAAATTCCCAACAACTGGTATCAAGAGCTTTGGTTAGGAGGATTCAAAGTTTCATTAGTTGATTAATTTTGAATCACGTTCTTGGGGACTTTGTGAAGCAATCAAGATGAAGAACTCAATCGAGAAATTCAACGGTGTGAATTTCACGTTTTGGAGGACAAGGGTTGAAGATTACCTTTCTTGTAAGGATCTTCATAAACCCTTAGGTGCGAAACCCGAAGACATGTCACAAGGGGATTGGGAGACGTTGGATCGGAAGGCGTTAGGAGCGGTGCGGAGCGCTCTAACCGACGACGTTGCACGGAACGCGATGGAGGCCAAGACAACGGTGGGGTTGCTACAAATGCAGTCAGACATGTATGAGAAGCCGTCGAATATCAATAAGGTGCATTTGATAAAGAGGTTTGCGAATACGAAGATGTCAGAGGGGCAGACAGCAGCGAGTCATATCGGCAGTTTCAAAGGTATGGTGGACCAATTGAAAAGTGTTGATATTACTTTGTCCGATGAAGTGTTAGCATGTTTTCTACTAAAATCGTTGCCTGATAGTTGGGAGGTAACTGTCACAACGATCAGTACGTCGAAAACACCATTAGTGTATACGGAGGTTCGAGATCTCATCCTTCAAGAGGAGTTGAGAAGGAAAGAGAAAAGGGGAGAATCTTCCGCAGATGGGGCTTCACTTAGGTTGGAGAGAAATAAGGGAAGGGGAGGACCGAAAAAGGGGAAAAATCCGGTCAAGTGCTACAATTGTGACACGATGGGTCATATCAGTTATGACTGTCCGGATAAGGATGGTGATGCACACGTGGTGGATGATGGGGATGTATTAATCCTATGAGAGGAGCAGTCAGGTGAAGATTGGGTGTTGGATTCTGGAGCTTCTTGTCATGCTAGTGGGGATGCAGAAACAATGGAGCGGTATAAAACTGGAGATTTTGGGGTTGTCTATCTTGGTGATGATCAACCTTTGAAGATCAAAGGAAAAGGGGATGTGTTGATGAAGACACCTAACGGGGCTGTTTTACAATTGCACGATGTGATACATGTTTCGGACTTAAGAAGGAGGGTGATTTCCGTGGGACAACTTGATGATGAAGGGTATAGTGTGACCTTCATGGGTGGGTCTTGGGAAATCACAAAAGGAGCTAAGGTGATAGCTCATGGGGTTAAGGAGAAGATGTTGTACTCTACCTACAATGTCGACATTCGCTCGGGTGGGAGCAAGAGGCTAAAGAACCGGCCTATTGGTGTAGAAAGGAGAGACATCAAGAAACGGTATGTTAGGGGGGAGAAGGACACAAAGTTGATCAACACGGTGTGGAAGTCCAAGTGCCCTATGGGTGGGTCGGCCGGTCGACTGGTCAGCCGACGGCCGGTAAACTGGTCAACCGGTCAGCCAGTCAGCTGGTCGGCCGACGGACGATCAACCGGTCAGCCGGTCGGCCGGGTCGGCCGACGGCCGGTCATCCGTTCAGCCGGTGGCCGGTCAGCCGGTCCGCTGGTCAGGAGGTCATCCGGTCGGCCGACGGCCGGTCACCGGTCGGCCGGAGGGCCGACTGCCGGTCAACCGGTCTGCTGGTCAACTAGTCGGCCGACGGACGGTCCCTGGTCGGCCAGTCAGTCAGTCGGCCGGTAGGCCGACGGCTGATCAACCGTTCAGCCGGTCGGTCGGTCAGCCGGTCGGCCGACAGCCGATCGGCCGGTCGGCCGACAGCCGATCGGCCGGTCGGCCGGTCATCCGGTCGGTCGGTTAACAGGCCGACAGCCGATCGGCCGGTCATCCAGTCGGCCGGTTAACAGGCCGTCCGGTCAGCCGTCGGCCGGGACCGGCACCCGGTTGGCCGAACGGCTGACGGCCGGCCAGCCAGTCGGGCGGTCAGCCGGTCGGTGTTACGGTTTATTCCGCAAGTGCACGGGTTATTAATAGTATAGTATGTGCAAGTACAGGTCGATCCCACAGAGACAACTTAATTCTAAAAATATTTTGCTTTGGATAAAAATAAAGAAAAGAAAATGATTGGGGGTAAAAGATTGTTTGTCACTAAACTAGAAATACTTGTAAATGCTTTGACTTTTAATTAGAAAAACTCTTATTTTGAAAGAATTCTCGGGATTGGGACTCAAATATTCATGTGTTCATCATTCAATCATGCTCTCTTTAGATTAAAGACTTCATTATAATACAAGGATGGTACGTTGTATTGTGTCAACTTCTTAATTAAGGCTTAAAAACACGCGTATTTTAATACTAATTATGCCCTATCTCTCGATGGTCCATAATTAGCAAAAATCCATTAAGTTCATAAAAATCCACGTACTTCCACTCAAGGACATCCCTAGGCCATTAATCTACTCTCGTGATTAATGAAACCTAGTCACTTTATATGGTTCCGTTAATCGAGATTCACCGCTAGGTCCTTCTCTCGATTAACTGAGATTCATACAAAACATGGATATCGTCATGGTTGTAGGCGTTTTAGTACAATATAAAGATGATTGTTTAAGATGAATATATATGAATTTAGAGAGCATAAAGTCAATGAACTTGTGAATATTATGAGTATCCAATCCCAAGAAAGAGGAGGATTACTCACTAACCATTAATTTAACAATAAGAATAAGAATAAAAGATAAGATAAAGAAAGAAATACTTATTCAGATTTTGAAATTCAATGATGGAAGAATACTTCTTTATTGCTTTAGAATACCTCTCTCAATTCACTCAAAATTCTGGAAATAGTTGAAGAGACTAAGAGTTTGACTATAATAACTTTACAAATGATTTCTAGATATCCCTGGATCTCTGGATATATGGATATATTCTAAGGCTGCTGTAGCCTTCTTATATAGGCCCTAGGACTGATTTGGGTGTCTATTCCCGGATTCATTCACCAAGAGAAGTGTCTGTTGGAAGCACTTTTTCATAACAGGCGTCAGGATCCGGTCGGGTTGCTGAATTGGTCCGGCCGGATTCAAGTTGGTCCGACCGGATTTAGCCTGCGATCCGGGCGGATCGCTGTCTTCTGGAAATTTTGCTTGTTTTGATTAGATCCGACCGGGTCTTGGTGATGGGTCCGGTCGGATCTTTGCCTTCTGGGCTTGAATTCTTCTTTTTGTAAAATGCTTTGCTCCCGTCTTTCCTTCCTTCGTTCCTTTAGCTCAGATTAGCCCCAATTAGTACCTGTTTTCTGCAATTTCAACACCATACTACACCACGCGCATTATATCCGTGAAAGTAAAAGAAAATGATGCAATATGGAATTTAAATACTTAAAATGACTTTAAAAAGTACAATGTTTTGGACCTTAAATGACTATAAAATAGTCATTTATCAACTCCCCCACACTAAAACCTTGCTTGTCCTCGAGCAAGCTTACAACTTTGAAGAAGAGAGAGTGACAAATGACATAAAATTTTTGAAAAAAATCAAAGAAGGTTTCAATGCTCCCTCAGAATATTGTTATATTGTATTGCCTTCACAAAATCATTTCCTTTTAAATTTTCCGTCCCAAGAAACTTGTGAGAAAGAACATAAGAGGATATTGGAAAGTAAATAAAGAATTTTGGATGTCAATATAACATGAATAAATACTATTGAATAAGAGCATATAGGAATAACCAAATGAACTTGTGGATTTCAAGTATGAAATATAATTTAAATTCACTCTTTTGAGTGCTTTGTGAATAGGGTTTTTCATGCTTGGGAATACATTTCTTAAACTCATGATTTTATTCTTTTCAAAGATATTCAGATTTTATTATGCTCCTTGAATCACAAAAATTAGGGCGGATGAAGGTAGTGGAAAATTTAATTTTATTAAGTTTTAGAAGTGGCAATTGAGTTCTTTGTAAATCATCACACTCTATAATGATAAATTCATTTAGATATTCGAGTGGATGATACACAAGAAGATTGATTTATGTTTTTAAGTCTTAAAAGTGGAAATGGAAAGCTTTGTGATTCTTAAAGAGCATAACAATGTAGTAAATCTTTGGAAAAGAGTAGAAGTAAAAGTTTTTGAAATGTATATACAAGGATGTTTTATAACTATTCACAAGTATAATGTATTCAAACTTAATATCCACAAATTCATTAATAATGTAATGCTTCTATTCAAGAATATTTAAAAGTCTATATTAATTTTGAAAATTTTCCATTTACAATCCAATATGATCGTAAGTTCTTTGTGACAAATCTCTCAAAAAGTAAAGTTTAAGAGGAAATAATTTTACTTAGGCAAATTGTAAGTATAGATAACATTCTCATCAATGGGAGCATTGGCAAATTTTTTTTTTTTTTTTTTTTTTTGATGAATACTTAACTAAATGCAAGCAACAAGCTAACTAAATGCAAAGAAAAAGAAAAACGGATATAATAATTTTATTAAAATCTTCCCCCCACACTTGAACTAAACATTGTCCCCAATGTTTTCATGAAAGTAAAAATTGGACAAGAAAGTAAAAATGGGGACGGGGGAACAAATAACTTATCACTGAAATGGTGGTGGTGGAGGTGGAAAGCCCCAATGATCAACTCCGTAATCAAAGATCTGATTAACCCTTCCCTCTAAGTGACCGACTCGACCCTCTATGTTACCAACCCGTCCATCCATGTTGGCTTGGAATTGGTTAAAGTTCTGGGAGAATTGTCCAAGTTGGTTCAGAATTTGATTGTTCTGTTGAAGGAGTTGGTTTTGGTTGATCACCAAGTTGTTGAATTGCTGATAGAAATCAGGAGGCATTTGGTTGAAAGGGTGGTTTTGGGCTTGCTCCTCTTCTTCTTCCTCCACTTCCTCATTTTGTCCTAGGTTTAGCGGGAAGGTCCAAGTTTGTGGTTGGTTGAGGATGACAATGGGGAGGTTTGGATTGGGCAAGTTGATGTAGGGGATTCTATTCCTTCCCACATAGAAAGCATAATGGCCACCCAAGTTACCCGAAATCATACTACAACCCCTCAAAGCCGCTAAGTCCAAGGAGGATGACCCATCTACCTTAATCCAATCTTTCATATTCTCCTCCGTGGCTTGAAAATGATGGTATGCCGCAAAGAGAGTTATGATTCCACCCACATGAATATCTCCCGTTTCTTGGGAGATTTGCTCCTCAATCCTTTCTATCACCCATCTCCCGATATTCACTCTAGTATACCCCGTCACGAAAGCCCAAAGTAAAAACAACTCGGATTTGTTCATAGCCCCTTTTTCCTCTTTTGCAAAGATAGCACAAGAATACATCCGATGGATATAACGGAGGACCGGGTGGATTATCTGTGAGGCTTTAGCTCTTTTGGTGGTAAAGCGGGGTTCCCCAGTTAATTGTTCCCAAAAGACATCCGGGTTGAAGTGTAGGGGATACTCATTGGTGACAGAATTTTGGTTAGGCCACCCTAGAATTTCATTTATCTCTTCTAAATTCATGTTATATTGACATCCAAAATTCTTTATTTACTTTCCAATATCCTCTTATGTTCTTTCTCACAAGTTTCTTGGGACGGAAAATTTAAAAGGAAATGATTTTGTGAAGGCAATACAATATAACAATATTCTGAGGGAGCATTGAAACCTTCTTTGATTTTTTTCAAAAATTTTATGTCATTTGTCACTCTCTCTTCTTCAAAGTTGTAAGCTTGCTCGAGGACAAGCAAGGTTTTAGTGTGGGGGAGTTGATAAATGACTATTTTATAGTCATTTAAGGTCCAAAACATTGTACTTTTTAAAGTCATTTTAAGTATTTAAATTCCATATTGCATCATTTTCTTTTACTTTCACGGATATAATGCGCGTGGTGTAGTATGATGTTGAAATTGCAGAAAACAGGTACTAATTGGGGCTAATCTGAGCTAAAGGAACGAAGGAAGGAAAGACGGGAGCAAAGCATTTTACAAAAAGAAGAATTCAAGCCCAGAAGGCAAAGATCCGACCGGACCCATCACCAAGACCCGGTCGGATCTAATCAAAACAAGCAAAATTTCCAGAAGACAGCGATCCGCCCGGATCGCAGGCTAAATCCGGTCGGACCAACTTGAATCCGGCCGGACCAATTCAGCAACCCGACCGGATCCTGACGCCTGTTATGAAAAAGTGCTTCCAACAGACACTTCTCTTGGTGAATGAATCCGGGAATAGACACCCAAATCAGTCCTAGGGCCTATATAAGAAGGCTACAGCAGCCTTAGAATATATCCATATATCCAGAGATCCAGGGATATCTAGAAATCATTTGTAAAGTTATTATAGTCAAACTCTTAGTCTCTTCAACTATTTCCAGAATTTTGAGTGAATTGAGAGAGGTATTCTAAAGCAATAAAGAAGTATTCTTCCATCATTGAATTTCAAAATCTGAATAAGTATTTCTTTCTTTATCTTATCTTTTATTCTTATTCTTATTGTTAAATTAATGGTTAGTGAGTAATCCTCCTCTTTCTTGGGATTGGATACTCATAATATTCACAAGTTCATTGACTTTATGCTCTCTAAATTCATATATCTTCATCTTAAACAATCATCTTTATATTGTACTAAAACGCCTACAACCATGACGATATCCATGTTTTGTATGAATCTCAGTTAATCGAGAGAAGGACCTAGCGGTGAATCTCGATTAACGGAACCATATAAAGTGACTAGGTTTCATTAATCACGAGAGTAGATTAATGGCCTAGGGATGTCCTTGAGTGGAAGTACGTGGATTTTTATGAACTTAATGGATTTTTGCTAATTATGGACCATCGAGAGATAGGGCATAATTAGTATTAAAATACGCGTGTTTTAAGCCTTAATTAAGAAGTTGACACAATACAACGTACCATCCTTGTATTATAATGAAGTCTTTAATCTAAAGAGAGCATAATTGAATGATGAACACATGAATATTTGAGTCCCAATCCCGAGAATTCTTTCAAAATAAGAGTTTTTCTAATTAAAAGTCAAAGCATTTACAAGTATTTCTAGTTTAGTGACAAACAATCTTTTACCCCCAATCATTTTCTTTTCTTTATTTTTATCCAAAGCAAAATATTTTTAGAATTAAGTTGTCTCTGTGGGATCGACCCGTACTTGCACATACTATACTATTAATCAACTACCCTCCTCGAAACTTTCTTTACCGTACTCAGGAATTCTAAGGTTAATTTCCTAAACGTATAGGCCCCTAACCCGGTAAAATGACCCGAATTCTGTTGTTGGTGCAATCCCATAATGTTGTCATAAATTCCCAGAGTCAACATTGCATCATAGCTTGGAAACTGAGTGGGTTTGATATCTCTACCCGACAACCATCCAAATTTTGTTCTTTCTGAAGTTCTCGCAAAAACTATCCCCATAGTATCTATTTTGACATTAACATGTGAGGAAGATGTTTTACTTTTCTTAGAGGGTTGTGTGCTAGACCCTTCCATAATTCCCTTGCCCTTATTTCCACCCTTTCTTCCTTCCATTTTAATCACTCACAATTCAATCCCAATAATAATCAGAAACTAAACCCAGCAGAAATTATCACAAATAACCAAAAAGGTAACTAATGATGAACTTCAAGTGAACTTTTAGTGAGAGAAAGTGAAAAATTTTGTTACCCAATTGAAGAAAACTCAAAAATTGGACTTGAATTCTCCCTTTCTGATCAAAAGTAGCTCCCAAATCCTCAAAAGTATGTATCTTGAACTTCAATTGCAACTTAACCCGGATTTGAAATTTTTGGGTCAAGAACTTAGGGTTTTGGATTTTTGATATTTGGGATAAATTGATGGTGGAATGAATGTTTGTGGGGTGATTTGAGAGTTGGGGAAGGATTTATAGATGAATAAAATGGTGAATTTGGTCGGATTCTATGGTTTTGAAGTGGGTGGTCGCGGCTCTTGGAGAGGTTTTGAGAAAGAAGAAGCTGAGATGAAGAAGAAGATAAGAAAAATTGGAAAAGACCCGACCTTTCGTTGAATCGGTATGTCCTTCTATGCGAATGATCCGGACGGGTCGCTCTGGGGATCCGGTCGGATTTATTATGGTCCGGTCGGATTATTTTTCAGACCCGGACGGATAATTTTCTCTAGAATTTCCAGAGTTGTCGGATCCGGTCGGGTTCTTTTAATTGGTCCGGTCGGATCTATGATGGTCGGGTCGGATTGTAGTGCTCACCCGGTCGGATCTTTGAAAATTCTTCCTTTGTTCTTCTTTTTTTTTTTTTTTTAGAATTTACCTACAAAATAAATGTTAGACAAAACAAAACAAAATAACAATAATAATAGTGCAATAAAATTAAAATGAAAATAAAATAAAACAAAACAAAATAATCCATCGGTTACCACCCGATGATGCTTGTTTAACGTCATTAGCTTGACGCCTTTTTTGTCTCGATGGGCTGACTTTCGAGTATCATTGAAGCCATTGTTTCAATTGGATTACCGACTATATAATGTTTTAGTCGTTGTCCATTAACTTTGAGCTCCCCTTTGGATTCGTTCCAAATTACGATGGCTCCATAAGGATAAACTTTCTTCACTTGAAATGGGCCCGACCATCTTGACTTCAATTTTCCCGGAAAAAGTCTTAACCGAGAATTGAATAATAGAACCATGTCTCCTTCTTTGAACTCCCTTCTCGTGATATGAGCATCGTGCCATTTTTTTGTTTTCTCCTTATAGAGTTTGGCACTCTCATACGCTTCAAATCGGAGTTCCTCAAGCTCTTGCAATTGCAATCTTCTTTTTTCACCGGCGGCCTTCATATCATAATTTAAGGCTTTGATCGCCCAATACGCCTTGTGCTCAAGTTCTACGGGTAAATGACACGGCTTTCCATACACCAAACGGAAAGGTGTTGTTCCGATAGGTGTTTTGAAAGCGGTGCGATAAGCCCATAAAGCGTCATTCAATTTGATCGACCAATCCTTCCTCGAGCTTGTGACTGTTTTCTCAAGGATCCATTTAATTTCTCGGTTTGATACTTCCACTTGACCGCTAGTTTGAGGGTGATAACCGGTACCCGTTTTGTGATGGACTCCGTATTTCTTTAAGAGAGCCTCAAACTGGCGGTGAGAGAAGTGAGAACCACCGTCGCTTATGACCATCTTCGGTACCCCGAACCTTGGAAAGATGATGTTCTTGAAGAGCTTCATAACGACTTTTGAGTCGTTTGTTGGAGATGCCACGGCCTCTACCCATTTGGACACATAACCCACCGCTACTAATATGTTCTTGTTGTTGCAGGATGATGGAAATGGCCCCATGAAGTCTATGCCCCAAACATCAAAGATCTCAACCTCTAGGATGTTGTTAAGAGGCATTTCGTTCCTCCTTGAGATGTTACCGGTACGTTGGCAACGATCGCAAGAGATCACAAAGTTTCGAGCATCTTTGAAGAGTGTGGGCCAATAAAAACCTGATTGAAGAACCTTGGCGGTGGTTTTGGATGAGCTTGCATGCCCACCATAAGGAGAAGAATGACAATGATGAAGAATGTCATTTACCTCCTCATTAGGCACACACCGCCTAACGATTCCGTCTGCGCATTGCTTGAAGAGTAACGGGTCTTCCCAAATATAATTTTTGATTTCTGAAAAGAATTTCTTCTTTTGTTGGTAACTCATTTCCGGAGGAATAATTTTACAAGCCAAATAATTTACAATGTCCGCAAACCAAGGGATTCCGACATTGTTAATGGCTAGTAGATATTCATCCGGGAATGAATCATCAATTGGAAGCTCTTTACTCTTGGAATCAATAATATTTTTGGGGAGACGGGACAAATGGTCCGCTACTAGATTTTCCGTTCCCTTCTTGTCACGGATCTCCAAATCAAATTCTTGGAGAAGGAGGATCCATCGGATGAGTCTTGGTTTGGCATCCTTCTTTGCCAACAAATACCTTATTGCCGCATGATCCGTGTATATTATCACTTTTGAACCCACCAAATATGACCGGAACTTGTCGATTGCAAATACCACGGCCAACAATTATTTTTCTGTGGTGGCATAATTGATTTGCACCTCATCTAGTGTTCGACTTGCATAGTGGATGGCATGCAACTTCTTGTCCTTCCGCTGCCCCAAAACTGCTCCCACTGCATAGTCACTTGCGTCGCACATAATCTCGAAAGGGAGATCCCAATCGGGTGGTTGCACTATTGGAGCGGACACCAAAGCTTCCTTTAACCTGTTGAAAGCTTCAAGACAAAGACTATCGAACACAAAAGGAGCATCTTTCAAAATAAGATTAGTTAAAGGTTTAGAAATTTTAGAAAAATCTTTTATAAATCGCCGGTAAAAACCGGCATGCCCTAGAAAGCTCCTCACACCCTTAACATTGGTGGGTGGAGGTAATTTTTCTATAATTTCTACCTTGGCTCTATCCACTTCAATCCCTTTCTCGGACACCATATGTCCAAGAACAATACCTTCATTTACCATAAAATGGCATTTTTCCCAATTTAAAACTAGGTTGACTTCCTCACACCTTTGTAAAACTTTTGATAAATTATTGAAACATTCATCAAAGGAGCAACCATAAACTGAAAAATCATCCATAAAAACTTCCATTATATTTTCAATGAAATCAGAAAAGATGGCCATCATACAACGTTGGAAGGTGGCGGGAGCATTACATAATCCAAATGGCATTCTCCTATAAGCGAAAGTGCCATATGGGCAAGTAAAAGTGGTTTTCTCTTGGTCACTTGGATGTATGGGTATTTGGAAAAATCCGGAATACCCGTCCAAATAACAAAAATATGAATGCTTCGCCAACCTTTCAAGCATTTGGTCGATGAAAGGTAAGGGAAAATGATATTTTCGGGTGGCCTTATTTAATTTTCGATAATCTATGCACATACGCCATCCCGTGACGGTCCTAGTTGGGATTAATTCATCCTTATCATTACGAATGACCGTCATTCCTCCCTTTTTAGGGACTACTTGTACGGGGCTCACCCATTTACTATCCGAGATTGGATAGATAATGCCCGCATCAAGTAATTTAAGGATTTCTTTCTTGACAACCTCTTTCATGTTAGGATTTAATCTTCGTTGATGTTCTATGGAGGGTTTATGATCCTCCTCTAAATCAATCCTATGCATGCAAATTTTTGGGTGGATTCCTTTTAAGTCATCAATAGTATACCCAATAGCTTTTTGATGCAATCTAAGTTCTCTTAATAACTTTTCAGTCTCAAGAGGACTTAGATTAGCATTAACAATTACTGGATAAGTAGAATTAGAGCCAAGAAATTCATACCTTAGATTTGGGGGAAGAGGCTTCAATTCAACTTGAGGTGCCTTACTTACCTCAAGAATTTCCTCGTTGGATGGTTCCGCTTCAACCTCCAACTTTTCAAATTTAGTGTCTCCACTAAATTTTCCTGCATGGTTAGCATCTAGACATTTTGTATAATTTTCAATTTCATCATCATCATCATCATGCAATAACCTTTTCCAATCTATAAGACTTTTTTCAAGCGGGTCCTTAGATTGGGGTGATTCCAATTCCTTGCTTATTGATTCTAACATATTCATATCGGAGCAAGGGCTCTCAAGATTTGGATTTTTCATTAATTTTGTTAAATTAAATTCAACCTTCTCATTCCCAACGTTTAAAGAAAGGTTACCATTTTTAACATCAATAATTGCCCCAGCGGTGGCAAGAAATGGTCTACCTAAAATGATGGGGATGTGATGGTCCTCTTCCATTTCGAGAACAACAAAATCAACCGGGATGATTAATTTCCCGATTTTACAAGGGACATCTTCCATAATCCCTATTGGATACTTGATTGAGCGATCCGCTAATTGTAACGATATGGTGGTGGGTTTAAGTTCCCCCACACCTATTTTTTTACTTACCGAAAGCGGAATGAGGCTCACACTAGCCCCAAGATCAAGCATAGCATTATCTACATCAAATTTCCCTATGTTGCAAGGAATAGAAAAAGTGCCGGGATCTTTTAATTTGGGAGGTAATTTCCTTTGTAAAACAGCACTTACTTCTTCATTTAATGCAACCGTCTCATATTCCTCTAGTTTCCTTTTATTAGAAAGAATATCTTTTAAAAACTTGGCATACGAGGGCATTTGTTGCAAAGCATCCGTAAAAGGGACATTGATGTAAATAGATTTCAAAACTTCTAAAAATTTTGCAAATTGTTTATCAAGTTTCGCTTTTACCAACCTTTGGGGGTAAGGTATTGGCGGGTCAAAATTTCTAGAAACTTTAGGGGATTCCGTCCCCTTTTCTACCTCTTCATTAGTCTCAACCAACGGTGGGGTTGGACTAATGTTCTCCTCACTAGGTTTGATATTTTCTTTAGGAGGGGGATCTACTAGTTCTTTTCCGCTCCTAAGTACTACCGCCTTAGCATGCTCATCGTGCCTTTGCGGTTGACCGGGAAAACTCCCTTGTGGTCTATGCAAGGTCCCGGCTTGCTGGGCTTGTTGATTCTCTAGCATTTTATTATGGGCGGCTAGACTATCAAACCTACTATTCAAAACCTTAAAGTTTTCCCTAAATTCATTATTGATTTTCTCTTGGTTTTTATTATTTTCAATCATATATTCCATAAGAAGATCTAATTTAGATTTAGGGGGAGGGAAAGCATTATTGTTGAAGTTCTTGGGTACAAATCCCGGTGGTTGTGAGGAAGGTTGTGGGTTTAAAACATTGTTATTTCTATAGGACAAGTTGGGGTGATTTTTCCACTCGGGATTGTATGTGTTTGAATACATACCCCCTCGTTGTCCATTAGAAATAAAATTAACTTGCTCACTAGAAGTAGTGTCAAGTAAATCACAACTTTCGCTACTATGTGAGTTTGACCCACATAGTTCACATAAAACATTAATGTTAGCCACGGAATTTGTATTCAAGCTATCTATCTTTTTGAAAAGAGTATCGAATTTAGAAGATAGAAGAGTGACCACGTCAACATTAAACTTACCTGATGATACTTGCGGTTGGTCCCTTTCGTTGGACCATTGGTAGTGGTTCAGGGCAATGCTTTCGATCAAGTCATATGCCTCATCCACTCCCTTGTTCATTAGTGCTCCTCCCGCAGCGGCATCGATGGTCTCTCTAGTTTTGAATGTGAGACCGTTGTAGAAGGTGTGCACTATCAACCACTTCTCAAGCCCGTGGTGTGGGCACATCCTTAGAAGCTCCTTGAAGCGCTCCCATGCATCGTAGAGCGACTCATCTCCATTTTGACTAAAATTGGTGATCTTGGTCCGGATTTGAGCGGTCTTGGATGGAGGTAAGAAACGTCCAAGAAATGCTTCTTGAACTTGGTCCCATGTTGTCAAGGAATTATGGGGGACCGAGTTCAACCATTGTTTCGCCTTATCCCTAAGAGAAAATGGGAAAAGGCGCATCCGTATTGCCTCCGGAGTGACACCGACAATTCGGGTGGTGTCACAATATTCTAAAAATGTTTGCACATGGAGGTGCGGATCTTCAAGTGCCGAGCCACCAAATTGGTTATTCATAACCATATGCAATAATTGTGGCTTGATCTCGAATGTGATTGCGTCGGCATTTGGAACTACTATGGGCGTCCTAGAACCCGGGGTGCTTGGGTTAACAAACTCCCGTAAGGTTTTAGTTGGTGGGGTAGTGCCCGAATTTTGCCCGTCTTCGTTGTTTTCTCTCACCATTTCTTTTTCTAAAGTTTCTCTTAAACTTCTTAGTCTTTTCTCGAAGATATCTTTCGGGTTCCGGATTGAATTCAACGTAATTGTCACCTCTCCGGACTCTTTTCATAAACTTTGGAAAAATACTTTAAAGAAGATTTCAAAGAAAAATACTTTGAAAAAGGACGATGAAATAAATAAAAATAAAAAAACAGAAAATTAAAAAGCAAAAACTTTTAAAATTTAACCGTTGTCCCCGGCAGCGGCGCCAAAAACTTGTTACGGTTTATTCCGCAAGTGCACGGGTTATTAATAGTATAGTATGTGCAAGTACGGGTCGATCCCACAGAGACAACTTAATTCTAAAAATATTTTGCTTTGGATAAAAATAAAGAAAAGAAAATGATTGGGGGTAAAAGATTGTTTGTCACTAAACTAGAAATACTTGTAAATGCTTTGACTTTTAATTAGAAAAACTCTTATTTTGAAAGAATTCTCGGGATTGGGACTCAAATATTCATGTGTTCATCATTCAATTATGCTCTCTTTAGATTAAAGACTTCATTATAATACAAGGATGGTACGTTGTATTGTGTCAACTTCTTAATTAAGGCTTAAAACACGCGTATTTTAATACTAATTATGCCCTATCTCTCGATGGTCCATAATTAGCAAAAATCCATTAAGTTCATAAAAATCCACGTACTTCCACTCAAGGACATCCCTAGGCCATTAATCTACTCTCATGATTAATGAAACCTAGTCACTTTATATGGTTCCGTTAATCGAGATTCACCGCTAGGTCCTTCTCTCGATTAACTGAGATTCATACAAAACATGGATATCGTCATGGTTGTAGGCGTTTTAGTACAATATAAAGATGATTGTTTAAGATGAAGATATATGAATTTAGAGAGCATAAAGTCAATGAACTTGTGAATATTATGAGTATCCAATCCCAAGAAAGAGGAGGATTACTCACTAACCATTAATTTAACAATAAGAATAAGAATAAAAGATAAGATAAAGAAAGAAATACTTATTCAGATTTTGAAATTCAATGATGGAAGAATACTTCTTTATTGCTTTAGAATACCTCTCTCAATTCACTCAAAATTCTGGAAATAGTTGAAGAGACTAAGAGTTTGACTATAATAACTTTACAAATGATTTCTAGATATCCCTGGATCTCTGGATATATGGATATATTCTAAGGCTGCTGTAGCCTTCTTATATAGGCCCTAGGACTGATTTGGGTGTCTATTCCCGGATTCATTCACCAAGAGAAGTGTCTGTTGGAAGCACTTTTTCATAACAGGCGTCAGGATCCGGTCGGGTTGCTGAATTGGTCCGGCCGGATTCAAGTTGGTCCGACCGGATTTAGCCTGCGATCCGGGCGGATCGCTGTCTTCTGGAAATTTTGCTTGTTTTGATTAGATCCGACCGGGTCTTGGTGATGGGTCCGGTCGGATCTTTGCCTTCTGGGCTTGAATTCTTCTTTTTGTAAAATGCTTTGCTCCCGTCTTTCCTTCCTTCGTTCCTTTAGCTCAGATTAGCCCCAATTAGTACCTGTTTTCTGCAATTTCAACACCATACTACACCACGCGCATTATATCCGTGAAAGTAAAAGAAAATGATGCAATATGGAATTTAAATACTTAAAATGACTTTAAAAAGTACAATGTTTTGGACCTTAAATGACTATAAAATAGTCATTTATCAGTCGGCGGGTCGACCGGTCAGCCTGTCGGCCGGTCGGCCGACGGCCGGTCTACCGGTCAGCCGGTCAGCCGACGGCTGGTCAACAGGTCAGCCGGTCAACCGGTCGGCCGACGGACGGTCAACCGGTCGGCCGACGGTCAGCGTGCCCTTCCATAGCGTGTCTTCGCTTCCTCATTGCCTAGACACCGGCTGCACTACTCATGGGCGTGTGTTGGCTTGGGTGCGGCATGTTTGGGGCTTTGCCTATGCTACGGCCTAGGCGCTTCTCCCTTCTCATGGCAATCCTCGGTCCAGTGCGCTCGTTGTCTTGCACTTGTTGATAGGCGGTCAAGTTGACTTCTCCACACGGTTGACCTCATGTCGTGGCCGTGCGGCTTTGTTATTCTTGGCATCAGGCATGGGCATATGTTGGCTATGGCGTGGTATGTAGGGGGCGATGCTTGAGCTACGGCCTAAGCGGGTGCCCCTCTCATGGCATGCTTCGGAATGTGTGTGTGTGTGTGTGTGCTGCATGTGATTGACATCTTGGCACGCGGGCGGCCAAGGCATTGGTGCGTTAGGGGCTGTAGCACGGTTGAACGTGTGATGTCTCAGCGCACATTCTTTGCCCTGGTTGTTGGCTAGGCGGCCAAGAAAATGCATATGTGCTGATGGTGGGTGGATTGTTAGAAGGATGTGGCCGTGCTTGCGCGAAAACGCCTTTTGATGACTTTTCACCACTCGGTGCTTGTGCCTAGTTACCTATGAAGTTTGTTGTGCTTGGCACGCGGGTGGCCAAGGTTGGGGCGTGTGCTGGCTGGGGTGCGCTGCATGGAGTGGATGGCTGGGCTATAGCCTAGCTTGATGCCCCTTGTCGTGGCAAGCCTTGGCAAGTGCTCATTTTTTGGCCTTGTGTTGCTGGCTAGGCGGCCAAGTAAGATTAAAAGCATTGGCATTGACGGTGGGCAGTTGTTTGAAGGCTGTGATCGTGCTTGCGCGAAAACCCCTTCTAATGACATCTCACTGATTTGTGCCCGTGCTATGCTGCCTTTGACGGGCGCGGTTGTTGGATGGCTAGCTCTAGCTAGTTGTGCGATTGCTGCGACTTCGTGCCCAATCAACGGTGCACGGGGAGGAACGGCTTTGGCGCTTTGGTTTGTCGACAGGGCGATCTTTCCCTAGAGGCCAACCAGGGTGGGCGGTCGTGCCTTGCTAGTGTTGAACGTGAGGGTGCGTGAGCTGCGTTTGGCCTGTTTGCAGTTGTTGGATCCCTGCTTGCGCATCAATTTTCCATCGCTCTTGCCGCTTCAGTGTTTGCTTTCAAGTGCCGTTTGGCCTTGGGCGCTCTCTCGGGTTTGCTGTGTTGCGTACCTACTGACAAGGAATTGTAGCCTTGATGACAATAATGAGATTTCGCTTTGCGCTGCTCACGCGGCGTGTGGAATTGTGTAGGCCTTAGATTCTTTTTAGAGAGAAAAACAAATCTATCCTTCTGTCTTGTTGTTTCGAATTCAATGCCCAAAGTGTCTATTTCGATACTCACATTTGGATTATTTTGAATTGGGGCTCCAAAGCTATGGGGTAAATCATTTATGCGAACACGCACGGAAGAACTTGATGCATTATTCTTTCTAGTTTTCTTAGGGGGAAAGGGATTGCTTGGCGCAGCCACAATTTCTTTGTCTTTTCTGGTCATACTCCTTCTACCATCCATTATAACAATAACCAAGGCTAGTTCCCAGCAACAATAACCAGAGGAAAAATCTGAATAGTAAGCACAACTATAACCCAGCAGAATCTAGAGAGAGAAAGTTAAGGAATTTATTACCCGGTTGATGAAAGCTTGTTAAATGTCCTTGAACTTGAGTTTTTTTTTTTTTTTTATTTTTTTTTTTTTTGCGAAAGGAGACGGTACTCCCTAGATTTTATTAATATGAAACAAAAATATTACAAACGAGGTGGGGGACTTGACGACCTTAACCACCTTTGACTGAATGATGCATCTGTTGTTTGAGAATTTGTCCGATCTTCCTTTCCCTCATACCCGACCGCACTCCACTGTATACCCGATTGGGTATATTATTTCCCTTTTTTTTTTTTTTTTTGGAAAATTAGCATTAGAAAAAACAGAAAAATAATAATAACAAAAATAAATAAATAAATAACTTTAAAAGTAAAAACAATGAAATAATCCATCGGTTACCGTCCCGATGATGCTTATTTTACGTCATTAGCTCGACGCCCTTTTATTTTAACCGGAACGAGAGATTAAATCTCCGAATGAGATTGATGACACCTTTCCAATCGGATCTCCAACCATGTAATGTTTAAGTCCTTGACCATTGACTTTAAACTCTCCTTTTTCCTCGTTCCAAATCACGATAGCCCCGTACGGATAAACTTTTCGAACTTTGTACGGTCCCGACCATCTTGTCAAGTGGGTATTGAAAACGAAATATATATCAAAGTCTTCTGGGCAAAAGAGAAACCAAACCTAACATTCAAAGCTTATAATGATTTTTTAAAGAATTGTTCAAAGCTTATCAAATTTGTGATGATTGTCACATTCGTTTAAAATATAATACGATTAAAATATATGTTACGATTTGTTCCACTCGTTATTTATAATGTAAACGATTTGTGTTCTTTCTCGCACGATTTGTTCTAGTCGTTATAACGAATTGTTGGATAGCAAAAATCGTTTCAAATATTTAACAATTTGTTTTAATCGTTTCATGGCCAAATCAAAACAAAATTAACATAAAGATTTGAGCTTTCACCACAAGAGTGGATCCTTAAACCAAAGGGAACCTTGGGGCAACATTATTTGACATAAAGACTTGGTCTTTGTGACCCCAAAGGGGGTTTGAAGCTAGATCAATTTATGGATGATAAAGATTGAAACTTTATCATCCAAATGATCATCCTTGCTTCCAATGAACAACATAATCAACCAAAACATGTTCCTTTTCCATTAAAATAAATTAGCAAACAAGAAATATCAACAAACCATGATCATCTTTAGGTTAGAACCACTTTCACACAAAGTATGAAGGGCACCTTGAATCATTCATGGTTTGGACCATATGTATACATAATAGTGATATATATATAGCTTGGAATGCCAAGGCTTGTAATACATATATATATATATATATATTGCTTGATATGGACAAGACTTGCAAGAAATATAAATTGCTTGAGATGGACAAGACTTGCAAGAAATATAAGAGATGAACAAATAAACTTTTTTTTTTTTTTTTTTTTTTTTTATGTTTGGTTAGGCCAATCTTCCTCTCTCTTTTCACTCTAAACACTCTTCTGGAGTAATTTTAACAGAGTAACACTAGCAATAATCGTTTCTCCCCCCTGGAATGATCAGCAAGGGGTTCAATTTATAGGGGCTGATAGTGCCCAAAGTAGCCGTACGGCTCACGTTCGCGACCTTCTGGATTTTTCAATCTTTTAATTCCAGAACAGTCCCTGTGTTCATATTTTGTCCTAGTGAGGTCTTGGCCTATCAGTAAGTGCAATGGCTCCTCTAACTTCCTGAAAGCATTCTTCAAAGCGTCACTGAGATCAGCTCCCTGCATAAACCATTGATTTTTATAAGCTACAACGATTGAAATTCAGAATCTTAATTGTGAATTATACCATATGACTCTCATAGTTGTACGCCAACCGTTTAAAGGAATCCAGGGCAGCTTCAGGGGTGACCGCTAAACCGGCATTGTTAAGCATCAATTCCCATAAGGACTTTTGAGAAAAGGAATACATACAACCCTTATAGGGTCTTTTCCTTGTCTTGGCTAATGTCATATGCCTAACAAGTGATAACATTCATGCCTCACTTAAAGCTGCAGCCATCTCGCTTAGTAAATTGAAACACAAGAAAACTATCATTCAATAATAAATAAAAAAAATAAAAACTCCCACAAACTCGACAAAAAAAATCCGGTAATAGTTAAAATTGTTAAGCATTTGAACTAATATTTAATAATCTGAACATCATTTGTTAATGTACAAGGAAGACGTTTTTGTATCACTAAAGACGTTTAATGATGCTCGGTATTGACAGAAAATGGACTTGAAATAATGGACTTCATTCCATGGAACAACTTAGTTCGAGCTTCTTAAACATTTTTTAGTAATGATGTACGATTTCTAATTCACATTATTGCACAATAGACTCAACGGGATCTATAGTTTAATTTCCCCCCTTTTGTACCCTTCCTTATCCTTAAATTCATATGTACGATTGAAATGAGATAAACAAAATTGAAATGTGGCCAAACATAGTGAGACGGAGGGAGTAATAAAAAAAACTTCTAATTTACATTATTGCATAACAGACTCATTTGGGTCTATAGGTACGATTAACAATAAAATAAATAATAAAAAATAATAAAAAAAATAAATAAAAAAATAAAAAAATGGGTCTATAGGTACGATTTATAATTTCCCCCATTTTGTACCCTTCTTTATCCCTAAATTCATTCTAATTTACATTATTTCATAATAGACTCATGAGGGTCTATAGGTACGATTTCTAATTTCCCCGATTTTGTACCTTTCTGCATCCCTAAATTCATAACCCTTCATTACTTACTTCATTCTACAATTTTAAAAAATACTCATAAAAAAACATTTTAAACATTAAAATTGTGTTAAATATTATAAAGATCATTTTGGGGCGGAGGGAGTAAATAATAGGACATATTTGTCGTACTCACAACAACTATCCACTTACTATTCTCTACTTCACTTTTTCTCTCCCACTTAACTATCTACATTCATAAGTCATAACACATCAATTTTTTTCATTTTTTTTCCTTAAGTAATGTGACAACCTAAAATTTGTAAGTTAAGGAGGGGCGGAGGGAGTATGTAATTACATTTAGTGCATGGTTTAAGCATATAAAGGTTACTTTTATATAGCTCATTCTTTTTTCTTATTAAAAATTAAATAAATTATATTAAAATCATAAAGATGTAATTAATAATAGGAACAAATCATCGATTTTTCATTTTAATTGATAATTAAGATGAAATAAATTTTATTTTATTTACTACAATATTTTACAAAATATTCAAATAAGGATAATCCAAAGAATATTTATATTGATAATATGCACTGAATTTATTTATTTTAAAATCATCTTCTTTCATTTTTTTAATTATTCTGATACATTTTAGCCTCCTTTCTATCTAATGAAACTAATTTGATGTTTCAAGTTCACGTCAAATGATTGTCAATTAATTAAATCAGTACATACTTTAAGTGACAGTGATTTACATTCTTCTAAGTGTAATCCATGATATAATAACTGCAATAGTGATCTATAGGTTCACTGACATGTAAACCATACTTAAAGATATAGATTATCTTTTTACGCTAAAAATTAAGTTGTTTAAATAAATAGTTACTTTTATAATTTTGGATATTAAGCAATTTTATTCACTTTCAAACACTACTATTGTCTCAATCCTTTCGGGAAAAAACACCAACATTGTCTCAATATGAATTTTCACGTATTACAAAAATGTCACTTGACATAAAATTTCACTTATTTGCAAAAATGTGATTGTGTGTTTTTGAAGCCCATTTTTTTTTTTATAAATATTAGAAAACTGATTTTTTTTATACCTATTCTTTGAAAAATTTACATTGTTCAGTAAATAGATAAATATTATTAATTAAAAAGAGATTTTAAACTATAAATAATTTAATAATAAAATTTAAATAACCATGCATCGCACGGGTATCATCTAGTTATCATCTAAAAGAGTTTCACATGTTGAATAGAATGTATAAAATCCGCCTTTGTAGGGTATGGTATTCCTTGGCCAGCTCAATGCCCTCATGGGCCAACCAACATTGAGTTATTGAGCCTGGCCCACGAGCCAAGCCCAGCCAATTCAAACTTCAAACATACCGGAATAAACTCCCGTTGGCACTGGACTCGTCAAATTCACAAAACCCCTGCGACGAACAAAACGAAGGCGACCAAGAATCCAACGCTCAGCTTGGGACCCTCGTCGTTGGATGATGTGGCGGATTTTGTATATATTATTTCCCTTATTTTCCTTTGTATTGTGGTTCATTTTGATGTACTTAGACTAGATTTGATGTATTTTGGGCATTATTTATCATTTGGGCTTTATTGTAATCCGAGGGTAGAATAGTCGTATTTATTTATTTATATATATCCGGATGTAATTTTTGGTGAGCTTTAAACTCATGTCTCAAGGATCAAGTCAAGGATAAAGTCAAGGCAAAGTTAAAGTCAATCAGAGCGGAGGATTATAGGACCAAGCTGTGATTAACTGGAAGTTGAGGGACTATTTTGTAATTTCTGAAAGTTGGATGGTGGAAGTCGGTTTCCGCACCTAATGGAATTCGGCGAGGGATCTGGCTGTTATGTTTTTTTTTTCTTTTCTTTTTATTATTATTTTTATGGAGAGAGTCATTATTAGTTTTGGGATGATCATTAGGTTAGATTTTTTCATTTTTTTTGACGGGGAGAAAACCCGTTCTTTCTTTTCTCTCTAGAGTTTGTAAGTTTTTCATGGAGAACTAACTCCATAGCTTTGGATTGAAAGCTTGAACCCAATTTATTTCAATTGAGGTAATTTTCTTAATCTCTCGTTTAATCTATTCATAATTTTGCTTGTTCTGATTTTAGATTAATAATTAGGGTTTGTGGATTTGGCCAATCCATTAGTTTTCTTATTGATCTAGGCTAGAATTCTCTGTTCTGTGCCAGAATTAGGGTTTTCACTGTAGCATCTTCACGAATTGTGTATGTGCCATAGCAATTCGGGAAGTAGGCAAAATTTAGCGATTATCTGTGTGAAATAATCATAGAAAGCGTTCTTGATCTTAGTCTCTTAAATTGAATCAATTAATCTTTAGATCTTTTCTGTGCCAGTCTAGGTTTAATTTTAATTGGGGTTTATAGTGAGTGTGCCACTGCTATAGACTAAACAGTAAGAAGAGACAGAGATTTCAATATATCTCGTGATCAAGTGAATAGGATTAACGGAGAAAAAAAGTACCGATGAAATTGAAATAGAGGACAGGGATAGTGATCAATCCGAAGTGCTTTTTAATTATTGTTTTTATCATCTTAGTTTATTTTTCCCGTCTTAGGAATTAATTAAAATCTCAATTAAACCCCCAATCTTGTCAAGTGACAATTACGTAAACAAGTAACCGTTTTTCGTGGATCGACTATGGACTTGCCCTAGCTATATTTTTAGAACCTAGTCCAGGTTTAATTTGTAGGTGTGCGACTAAGCCTACCAAATTTTTGCTCCGCTGCCGGGGAACAGTGTTTATTTGTTTACTTTCTTATTTTAATTCTTGTTCTTTTGCTTTTTATTTTATTTGTATTTATTTTTAGTTAGTTTAGTTATTTAGTTTCCTTTTAGTTTTTATTTATTTATTTATGTTTTTAGTGTGGCACCTTTTATGGTCCACACCCGTTCTACTGACAATCTGCTTGGAATTCTTGAGTTAGATAACAAATGGCAGATCAGACATTGAGGCAAAGGACTGCCCCGAATTGGAATGAGCAACCACATGCCGTCCAATTCCCTGTCTTACCTGCCGGAGTCACTTTTGAGTTGAAGCCGGGGCTGTTGAGCCAGTTACCACACTTCACTGGGATGCCTGGAGAGAATCCGAATCAGCATGTGTCCCAGTTTGTGCTGATATGTCAAAGCATGAAGCCAGATACACTTCCTTTAGAGCACTTATTACTCAGAGCATTTTCTTTCACTCTGAAAGATGATGCTAGTGCGTGGTACTATCATCTCCTACCTAACAGTATCACCACATGGCAGCAAATGAAGGAGGTGTTTCTTGATGAGTTCTTTCCTCCAGATCAAATCAATGTGATGAAGCGGGACATTAGCAACATGGAGCAGCAGGTGGATGAGACTCTATACGAGTATTATAACATGTTCCATAAGTTGTGCAGGAGTTGCCCGTATCATGGGTTTGATGATGATCAGCTGATAGTATATTTCTATGGAGGGTTGACAGTCATGGATAATCGGTTGGTGGATTCTTGTTGTAGGGGCAGTATACTCAACAAGACGACTGAGGAGGCTAATGAGATAATTGATGAGTTGGCTAAGAGCACTCGGACACATGGCCGGAGATCGAGTTTTAGACAGGTTAGTGTTGTGGGATCGAGTGGTGGTGTGCCAAGTAAGCTTGAGACAGATGTAGAGGACCTTAAGGGGATAATGAAACAATTATTGATGGGTCCACCACAGAGTCAACAGTATCCCACTAGTCAGTATAATCAGTACGTACCACCAGCAGCAGCAGTGTCAGAGTAATCCTCCGAGACAGTCTACGGATGATCTGCTTCACTCTTTAGTGCAGTCAGTGAGTATGATGAATGGTAATTTCCAACAGTATCAACAGATGACCGATGCGAGTATTGGCAATCTAGAGAGACAAATGGGGCAAATAGCTGATGCGGTTGGGAGACTAGAGGCTAGAGAGGTAGAAAAGGTACATTCTAGAACAGAACCGAACCCTAAGCAGAGTGCATGTGCCATGACTTTGCGCAGCGGTAAGGAGATTGGGAAGGAAGTTGTATCGGAGGAGCCAGTGATTGAGGTTGAAAAGGTTGTGCCTGAAGAGAAGACACCGGAGGAGGAGAAGAAAGCTACACCAGAACCCACAGTTTATGAGCCGGATGTTCCATTTCCTGAGGCCTTGAGAGAGCATCGCAAACCGGAGCCTGACAAGGCTATATATGACACTTTCAAGAGGCAGGTTTCCTTTTCCAACAACCTTACCTTGAGCACCACCTCCGTAATTGACATTTCCTCCTTTTACGAGGGTGTAGTCAGACAAGAACTCAGCTGTTCCAGTCATATGCCTGGAGCAACCACTATCAAAGTACCAACCACCAGCGACACTACTTTTTAAAGAAGTGAACACAACATTACAGACCTCATTCTTCTTTTCTCTCCACACAAACTTGCCTTTTTAGGCACGGTGTGGACCAGAGTGTGGGTACACTCCAGTATACATCTGAGGTCTAGACTCCTCCATATCACGCAGTCTTTGATAGCAGTAAGGTCGGATGTGACCTGGAGTGAAACAGTAATGACACACAAATCTTTTTCTCCTAGGTCTAGAGTTATTTTTTCTAGACCAACTTTATCCTTCTTTCACAAATTTAGAGTCATAGCCCAAACCAGTTTTTCCTTGATTTCCCATGTTTAAAACCTCATCAAGTTTGTCTTTGCCATTATTTAACCTAGTTAAGGTGTTCTTGTCGGTTTCAAAATCAGTTTTAACATGCTCAAAATCTACTTCCTTTTTAGTTAAAAGAACTTCTAGTTTGGCCATGGACTCTTTTTGACTGTCATTTTCATGAGAAAGTCTCTCAACTTCAGCTTTTAGAGAAGTATTTTCAGTTGTGAGTTTCTCATGAACTTTTTCAAAAACACTTATTTGTTCACCCCGTTTTTCCCAACTTGCATAGAGTTCCTTGTAGTTGTCAAGGAGCTCCTCAAAAGTTCCAGAGCTATCCCCCTCTGATTCAGACTTCTCAGTTATGTTTAGGCACTGCAAGTCAAATTTCGGGGGTGTAGCTGATAATGTACCCACATCATCAGTGACATGACCTGAATACTCAATAACTGCCAGATTGGCAGTCTCATCTTCATCTTCACTGTCACTTAAAGTGGCTGTAAGGTTCATACCCTTTTTCTTCTAAGTGTTTGAACACTCATTAGCATAGTGTCCATACCCAGAAAAAGCTCGGCATTGGACACCATCTTTCTTTTTCAAGCTTTCGAAACTACTGGGTTTTTTAAAACCTTGACTCCCTTTAGTTATTTCAGATGGATTTTTAAAACATTGGGACACTTTAGGACTTTCAGAAAATGAGGATTGGCCTTGTGATGGAAATTTTCTTTCAATTTTGCCTTTCAGAAAGTTATTAAACTTTTTAGTGATTAAGTCCACATCCTCTTGTTCAAGATTAGAAGCATAAATTTGATGAGAAATCTCTCCCATTTCCTTAGAAATCTTGAGCAGACTAGAGAGGGCTAGGCTCTGCTCTTTATGTTTCTTTTGAACGCCCAAGTTCAACTCAAACATAGTTAGAATGCCAAGGAGAGCATCCAAGGCCATGGTTTAAGGATCATGTGCTTCTTCAACAGCAGCAATTTTGATATTGAAGCGTTCAGGAAGAGATCTCAAAGTCTTACTTACAGGTCTAGCATTAGAAATCGGATCACCAAGAGCGAGGCATTCATTAGAGATATCCAATAACTTAGCAGAATTTTTTTGGATAGTCTCTTCTTCCTCCATTCTAAGATTTTCAAATTCGGTCATAAGAATCCTAAGACGAGTGGACTTAACACTTGAAGGACCCTCACAATGATCCTGCAGAGTGTCCCACGCAAGTTTAGCCACAGGTTGATATTGAATAATACGGAACATATGATTATCAACATGACTGGAGATGGCACCAAGTGCCTTGGAATTGTAAATGGCAACAGCAACTTCTTCAGTTGTCCATGTCTCCTCAGGTTTAAGTTTATAAATAACTTCACCACTACTGCTAGCAGCATTGGTGTTCATAACTTCAAGCTTAGGAGGAGACCATGGAACAATCAGACTAAGCCATGCCTTTTCATCAATTGCTTTGATGTAAAGACGCATCTTAGCCTTCCACAAAGAATAATTTGTTCCAACAAGAACAGGAGGACGATATTGACTAGGAATGTTATCCATTGTGACTACCTTTCAGGATCACACTCAGCACGTCGAGTGATGGCTCTTGATACCAATTGAAAGTTTTGGTAG
Source organism: Campanula takesimana (assembly GCA_026119855.1). NCBI lineage: Eukaryota > Viridiplantae > Streptophyta > Magnoliopsida > Asterales > Campanulaceae > Campanula > Campanula takesimana. Next base: position 624,772 of record JAOWBW010000273.1, read on the forward strand.
CTAGGATAACAATAAAAACACAAATAAATGACACAGTGTAATCTCTGGTGTGGTTACACTAGAGCCTACACTGAACAGAATTGCAGCGGAATATAAAGAACACAGAACTTAACACATCTACAGCAGAATGCTGTAGACACAAAAAACGAATCTTCTTTATTGATTAAGCACTGGAGTACCGAAATTACAAAGAAGAATTCACGAAATACTAAAATACTTAAACACAAAATAACACAAAGGTTTATTCAAACTTTGTGTTAGACTGAAACTCTCTCAAAGAAACTTCTCAACTTTTGAATGATTTTTCTGTGCAAAAGACGTGTTAGAACAATGAGGAATAAGGCTTTATTTATAGACTTGATCACCTCCTTAAACTCTTCCCATCCTTAGCACTTGAGAGATAACTACAAAACAATTAAAATATATACACTACAATATTCAAAGATTAGTATTGTTAGTTTCCTAACAACAAAAAGATAAATAAGTAAACAAAATATATTACAATAAGAAAGGCATAAATCCTAAAAATAAGAAATATTCTAATTTACCAAAATACCCAAAAAGTTGTGATACTTACACACTTTTATCATTACTTTAAAATGTTCTATTATATTAGTTGAGAAAGGAGAAAATTTAATTTTTGGTGCTCGAGAGACCAAAATGCGTGTACTAACCCCTTTGTCGAATCGAAAATTTCATAAATGGTGATTTTCACCATGAAAATTATCTCCATTTGAGCTAAATTTTTGGTAAGTCGTTCCTTTAATATGTTCTATTCGATAAGTTGACAAAAGATAGAAATTTAATTTTGGTGCTCGAGAGACCAAAAAGCGTGTACTAACCTCTTGATCGAATCGGAAAATTTCATAAATGGTGATTTTCACCATGAAAATTATCTCCGTTCGAAACAAATTTTTAGTAAGTCATTCCTTTAACATGTTTTATTCGATTAGTTGAGAAAGGCGAAAATTTAATTTTTGGTGCTCGAGAGACCATAATGCGTGTACTAACCCCATTGTTGAATTGGAAAATTTCATAAATGGTGATTTTCACTATGAAAATTATCTTCGTTCGAACCAATTTTTTGGTAAGTCATTACTTTTAAATGTTCTATTCGATTAAATTAGAAAGGAGAAAATTTAATTTTTGGTGCTCAAGAGACCAAAATGCGTGTAGTAACCCCTTTGTCGAATCGGAAAATTTCATAAATGGTGATTTTCATCATGAAAATTATCTCCGTTCGAATCATTTTTTGGAAAGTCATTACTTTGAAAAGTTCTATTCGATTAGTTGAGAAAGGAGAAAATCTAATTTTTGGTGCTCGAGAGACCAAAATGCGTGTACGTTACCCCTTTGTTGAATCGGAAAATTTCATAAATGGTGATTTTCACCAAGAAAACTATCTCCATTTGAACCAATTTTTTGGTAAGTAATTCCTTTAACATGTTATATTTGATTAGTTGAGAAAGGAGAAAATTTAATTTTTGGTGCTCGAGAGACCAAAATGTGTGTATAACCCCTTTGTCGAATCGGAAAATTTCATAAGTTGTGATTTTCTCCATGAAAATTATCTCTGTTCGAACCAATTTTTTGGTAAGTCATTCCTTTCACTTTTTCTCTTTGATTAGTTGAGAAAGGAGAAAATTTAATTTTTGGTGCTCGAGAGACCAAAGTGCGTCTACGTTGTCGAGTCGGAAAATTTCATAAATGGTGATTTTCACCTTGAAAATTATCTCCGTTCTAATATTTTTTTGGTAAGTCATTCCTTTAACATGTTCTATTAGATTAATTGAGAAAGGAGAAAATGTAATTTTTGGTGCTCGAGAGACCAAAATGCGTGTACTAACCCCTTTGTCGAATCCGAAAATTTCATAAATGGTGATTTTCACCATGCATATTATCTCCGTTCGAGCCAACTTTTTTGTAAGTCATTCCTTTGAAATGTTCTATTCGATTAGTTGAGAAAGGAGAAAATCTACTTTTTGGTGCTCGAGAGACCAAAACGCGTGCACTAACCCAATTGTCGAATAGAAAAATTTCATAAATGGTGATTTTCACCATGAAAATTATCTCCATTCGAACCAATTTTTTGGTAATCCATTCCTTTAACATGTTCTATTTGAATAGTTGAGAAAGGAGAAAATTTAATTTTTGGTGCTCGAGAGACCAATATGCATGTACTAACCCCTTTGTCGACTCGGAATATACCTTTCTATCCCAGTCCATTCGTTAACCCAAAAACATCAAACCATTGACCAAAATCCAGGGGGAAGCAACTGATGATGGGAATGGAATCAACATCGGGGATTTGGAAGTGTTGGAGATGAGGAAGTAGGAAACGGGAGTGAGGGGAAATTGTTCGAAATCGGAAAATTTCATAAATGATGATTTTCACCATGAAAATTATCTCCGTTCAAATCAAATTTTTGGTAAGTCATTACTTTGAAATTTTCTATTCGATTAGTTGAGAAAGGAGAAAATTTACTTTTTGGTGCTCGAGAGACCAAAATGCGTGTACTAACCCCTTTGTCGAATAAAAAAATTTCATAAATGGTGATTTTCACCATGAAAACTATCTCCATTCGAACCAATTTTTTGGTAAGTCATTCATGTAACATGTTCTATTTTATTAGTTGAGAAAGGAGAAAATTTATTTTTTGGTGCTCGAGAGACCATAATGCGTGTACTACCCCCATTTGTCGAGTCGGAAAATTTCATAAATGATGATTTTCACCTTGAAAATTATCTCCGTTCGAATATTTTTTTGGTAAGTCATTCCTTTAACATGTTCTATTTGATTAGTTGAGATAGGAGAAAAATTAATTTTTGGTGCTCGTGAGACCAAAACGCGTGTACGCCTTTGTCGAATCGGAAAATTTCATAAATGGTGATTTTCACCATGAAAACTATCTCCATTCAAACCAATTTTTTGGTACGTCATTCCTTTAACATGTTCTATTTGATTAGTTGAGAAAGGAGAAAATTTAATTTTTGGTGCTCGAGAGACCATAATGCGTGTACTAACCCCTTTTGTCGAATCGGAAAATTTCATAAATGGTGATTTTCACCATGAAAATTATATCCGTTCGAGCCAATATTTTGGTAATTCATTCCTTTAACAAGTTCTATTTAATTAGTTGACCAAGGAAAAAATTAATTTTTGGCGCTCGAGAGACCAAAGTGCGTGTACTAATAACCCCTTTTCGAGTTGAAAAATTTCATAAATGGTGATTTTCACCTTGAAAATTATCTCTGTTTGAATATTTTTTTGGTAAGTCATTCCTTTAACATGTTATATTCGATTTGTTGAGAAAGGATAAAATTTAATTTTTGGTGCTCGAGAGACCAAAGTGCGTGTACTAACCCCTTTGTCGAGTCGAAAAATTTCCTAAATGGTGATTTTCACCTTGAAAATTATCTCCTTTGAATATTTTTTTGGTAAGTCATTCCTTTAACATGTTATATTCGATTAGTTGAGAAAGGAGAAAATTTAATTTTTGGTGCTCGAGAGACCAAAATGCGTGTACTAAGCCCTTTGTCGAATCGGAAAATTTCATAAGTTTTTATTTTCTCTATGAAAATTATCTCTGTTCGAACCAATTTTTTGGTAAGTCATTCCTTTAACTTGTTCTCTTTGATTAGTTTAGAAATGAGAAAATTTAATTTTTGGTGCTCGAGAGACCAAAGTGTGTCTACATTGTCGAGTCGGAAAATTTCATAAATGGTGATTTTCACCTTGAAAATTATCTCCGTTCGAATATTTTTTTGGTTCGAACGGTGATAATTTTCATGGTGAAAATAACCATTTAAGAATTTTTCCGATTCAACAAAGGGGTTAATAAGTACACGCATTTTGGTCTCTCGAGCACCAAAAATTAAATTTTCTCGTTTCTCAACTATTCGAATAGAACATGTTAAAGGATTGACATACCAAAAAATTGGTTCGAAAAGAGATAATTTTCATGGTGAAAATCACCATTTATGAAATTTTCAGATTCGACAAAGTGGTTAAGTACACGAATTTTGGTTTCTCGAGCACCAAAAATTAAATTTTTTCCTTGGTAAACTAATCAAATAGAATATATTAAAGTAATGACTTAACAAAATATTAGCTCGACAAAGAGGGTTAGTACGCGCATTATGGTCTCTCGAGCACCAAAAATTAATTTTTCTCCTTTCTCAACTAATCAAATAGAACATGTTAAAGGAATGACTTACCAAAAAATTGGTTCGAATGGAGTTAGTTTTCATGGTGAAAATCACCATTTATGAAATTTTCCGATTCGACAAAGGGGTTAGTACACGCATTTTGGTCTCTCGAGCACCAAAAATTAAATTTTCTCCTTTCTCAACTAATAGAACATTTCAAAGTAATGACTTACCAAAAAATTGATTCGAACGGAGATAATTTTCATGGTGAAAATCACCATTTATGGAATTTTCCGATTCGAAAAGGGGTTAGTACACGCAATTTGGTCTCTCGAGCACCAAAAATTAAATTTTCTCCTTTCTAATTTAATCGAATAGAACATTTTAAAGTAATGACTTCCCAAAAAATTGGTTCGAACAAAGATAATTTTCATAGTGAAAATCACAATTTATGAAATTTTCCAATTCTACAATGGGGGTTAGTACACGCATTATGGTCTCTCAAGCACCAAAAATTAAATTTTCGCCTTTCTCAACTATTCGAATAGAACATGTTAAAGGAATGACTTACCAAATATTTGTTTCGAACGGAGATAATTTTCATGGTGAAAATCACCATTTATGAAATTTTCCGATTCGACAAATGGGTTTGTACACGCATTTTGGTCTCTCGAGCACCAAAAATTAAATTTTCTCCTTTCTAATTTAAACGAATAGAACATTTTAAAATAATGACTTACCAAAAAATTGGTTCGAACGAAGATAATTTTCATAGTGAAAATCACCATTTATAAAATTTTCCAATTCGACAATGGGGTGTCAGTACACGCTTTTTGGTCTCTCGAGCACCAAAATTAAATTTCATCTTTTGTCAACTTATCGAATAGAACATATTAAAGGAACGACTTACCAAAAATTTGGCTCAAACGGCGATAATTTTCATGGTGAAAATCACCATTTATGAAATTTTTGATTCGACAAAAAATTAAATTTTCATGGTGAAAATCACCATTTATGAAATTTTCCGATTCAACAAAGGGGTTAATAAGTACACGCATTTTGGTCTCTCGAGCACCAAAAATTAATTTTTCTCCTTTCTCAACAATTTGAATAGAACATGTTAAAGGATTTACCTACAAAAAAAATTGGTTCGAAAAGAGATAATTTTCATGGTGAAAATCACCATTTATGAAATTTTCAGATTCGACAAAGGGTAGTACACGCATTTTGGTCTCTCGAGCACCAAAAATTAAATTTCGTCTATTTTTAACTAATATAATAGAACATGTTAAAGGAACGACTTACCAAAAATTTGTCTCAAACGGATATAATTTTCATGGTGAAAATTAGCATTTATGAAATTTTCCGATTCGACAAAGAGGTGTAAACGCATTTTGGTCTCTCGAGCACCAAAAATTAAATTTTGTCTTTTGTCAACTAATTGAATAGAAAATGTTAAAGGAATGACTTACCAAAAAATTTGCTCGAACGGAGATAATTTTCATGGTGAAAATCACCATTTATGAAATTTTTCGATTCGACAACGTACACGCATTATGGTCTTAGAGTACCAAAAATTAATTTTTGTCCTTTCTCAACTAATCAAATAGAACATGTTAAAGGAATGACTTACCAAAAAATTGGTTCGAATGGAGATAGTTTTCATGGTTAAAATCACCATTTATGAAATTTTCTGATTCGACAAAAGGGTTATTAGTACACGCATTTTGGTCTCTCGAGCACCACAAATTAAATTTTCTCCTTTCTCAACTTATCGAATAGAACATTTCAAAGTAATGATTTACCAAAAAATTGATTCGAACGGAGATAATTTTCATGGTGAAAATCACCATTTTTGAAATTTTCCGATTCGACAAAGGCTCGTACGCGCATTTTGGTCTCTCGAGCACCAAAAATTAAATTTTCTCCTATCTCAACTAATCAAATAGAACATGTTAAAGTAATGACTTACCAAAAAATTGGTTCGAATGGAGATAGTTTTCATGGTGAAAATCACCATTTATGAAATTTTCCGATTCGACAAAGGGGTTAGTGCACGCATTTTGGTTTCTCAAGCACCAAAAAATAAATTTTCTCCTTTCTTAACTAATCAAATAGAACATGTTACAGAAATGAGTTACCAAAAAATTGGTTCGAATGGGGATAGTTTTCATGGTGAAAATCACCATTTATTAAATTTTTTATTCGACAAAGACGCATTTTGGTCTCTCGAGCACCAAAAAGTAAATTTTCTCCTTTCTCAACTAATCGAATAGAAAATTTCAAAGTAATGACTTACCAAAAAATTGATTTGAATGGAGATAATTTTCCTGGTGAAAATCACCATTTATGAAATTTTCCGATTTCGAACAATTTCCCCTCACTCCCGTTTCCTACTTCCTTATCTCCAACACTTCGAAATCCTCAATGCTGATTCCATTCCCATCGCCAGTTGCTTCCCCCTGGATTTTGGTCAATGGTTGAGGTTTTTGGGTTAACGAATGGACTGGGATAGAAAGGTATTTTCCGAGTCGACAAAGGGGTTAGTACACGCATATTGGTCTCTCGAGCACCAAAAATTAAATTTTCTCCTTTCTCAATTATTCAAATGGAACATGTTAAAGGAATGGCTTACCAAAAAATGATCTTGAACGGATATAATATGCATGGTGAAAATCACCATTTATGAAATTTTCGGATTCGACAAAGGGGGTTAGTACACGCATTTTGGTCTCTCGAGCACCAAAATTAAATTTTCTCCTTTCTCAACTAATCGAATATAACATGTTAAAGGAATGACTTACCAAAAAAATATTCAAACGGAGATAATTTTCAAGGTGAAAATCACCATTTATGAAATTTTTTGACTCGACAAAGGGGGTTAGTACACGCACTTTGGTCTCTCGAGCACCAAAAATTAAAATTTCTCCCTTCTCAACGAATCTACTATAACAAGTTAAAGGAATGACTTACCAAAAAAATATTCAAACAGAGATAATTTTCAAGGTGAAAATCAACATTTATGAAATTTTCCGATTCGACAAAAGGGGGTTAGTACACGCATTATGGTCTCTCGAGCACCAAAAATTAAATTTTCTCCTTTCTCAACTAATCAAAGAGAACAAGTTAAAGGAATGACTTACCAAAAAATTGGTTCGAACAGAGATAATTTTCATGGAGAAAATCACCATTTATGAATTTTTTCGATTTCAAACAATTTCCCCTCACTCCCGTTTCCTACTTCCTCATCTCCAACACTTCCAAATCCCCGATGCTGATTCCATTCACATCATCAGTTGCTTCCCCCTGGATTTTGGTCAATGGTTTGAGGCTTTTGGGTTAACGAATGGACTGGGATAGAAAGGTATTTTCCGAGTCAACAAAGGGGGTTAGTACACGCATATTGGTCTCTCGAGCACCAAAAATTAAATATTCTCCTTTCTCATATATTCAAATAAAATTTGTTTAAGGAATGGCATACCAAAAAATTATCTTGAATGGAGATAATTTTCATGGTGAAAATCACCATTTATTAAATTTTCCGATTCGACAATGGGGGTTAGTGCACGCGTTTTGGTCTCTCGAGCACCAAAAATTTAATTTTGTCTTTTGTCAACTAATCGAATAGAACATTTTAAAGTAATGACTTACAAAAAATTTGGCTCGAACGAAGATAATATGCATGGTGAAAATCACCATTTATGAAATTTACGGATTCGACAAAGGGGTTAGTACACGCATTTTGGTCTCTCGAGCACTAAAAATTAAATTTTCTCCTTTCTCAACTAATTGAATAGAACATGTTAAAGGAATGACTTACCAAAAAAATATTCGAACGGAGATAATTTTCAAGGTGAAAATCACCAATTATGAAATTTTCCGACTCGACAACGTAGACGCACTTTGGTCTCTCGAGCACCAAAAATTAAATTTTCTCCTTTCTCAACTAATCAAAGAGAACAAGTTAAAGGAATGACTTACCAAAAAATTGGTTCGAATAGAGATAATTTTCATAGAGAAAATCACAACTTATGAAATTTTCCGATTCGACAAAGGGGTTAGTACACGCATTTTGGTCTCACGAGCACCAAAAATTAAATTTTCTCCTTTCTCAACTAATCGAATATAACATGTTAAAGGAATGACTTACCAAAAAAATATTCAAACGGAGATAATTTTTAAGGTGAAAATCACCATTTATGAAATTTTCCGACTCGACAAAGGGGTTAGTACACGCACTTTGGTCTCTCGAGCACCAAAAATTAAATTTTTTCCTTTCTCAACTAATCGAATATAACATGTTAAAGGAATGACTTACCAAAAAAATATTCACATAGAGATAATTTTCAAGGTGAAAATCACCATTTATGAAATTTTTCGACTCGAAAAAGGGTTAGTACACGCACTTTGGTCTCTCGAGCACCAAAAATAATTTTTTTTCCTTGGTCAACTAATAAAATAGAACATTTTAAGATCTGGAGAGTTTCAAGTCCAACAAACAAGTTTAAGTCATTCAAAACACTTCTGACTTTTTGATGTCAGAAATTGACAAGCACAAATCTGAGAACAGAGAGCTCAAACAAAAAATGGAAAGAGCCTCTTACACTGAGGCTAAAAATATTCTATTTATATAATCATGTTCCTTGTTCTGTGTAGAACAAGTTCTATTTTGTGGTCTAAGACCAAAACCCAAGTTTTCTATGCCTAAACAAAGCAACAAGGCAGTAAGGTACCATATGGACAGATTATTGGCATCTCACTTATGTCATGAAAACACCTATCAAAACTAACTCAAATGAAAAGCTATGAACATGAAACTTTGAACATGCATATATATACATATTAACAACACAAAACAACATTTATCCATGCTTCTAAGTCAGATTACATGAGTTCTCACAAGGTGATATTACAAGCTATGGACAGATTCAAGGTTTTTTGAGGGGAAACAAGTTGGTTCTTTGAAAATCCCTTGAATCAAACACACACAAGGATTTGATACTCATTCATGCATGATATATATACACAAGATTAATAGAATAGCATGCTCAAGAGCTCAAAACATCATTATAATATCATTTGAAGAGAAAAAACAACAAGAGTATCAATATTGTATCTTTGAATATAAAATGGAGGTTTAGCCTAACAAGTGGCTAAACCTCTCAAGAAATTACATAAGAACACTACATATTACCCTTTGAGGTGATTACAAGGTGAGAATAAGGCCTAGGTTGTGCTCCCTTTGCTTCCAAGGGTAGTCTTTTTTTTTTTTTTTTTTTTTTTTTCTAAGGCTTTTGCTTAGTGTTTGAAAGGGTTTGAGTTTAGTGTTTGTGTGGTGGTGGTGCTATGGTGGTATGGTGGTGGTGTGGTGGTGGTTGTGGGTGTTTTAGGGTTACTTGAGAGAGAGCAAGTAAGGGTGGTGGTGAATATGGAGAGTGGTGTTTGTGTGATGGGTGAATGAATTCTTTTTTAAATAATGGATGAGGGAGATGGTAATATGGAGAAAGGAGGTTGTAAATTGGTTGTAAATTGGAGGGGGGAGGTTGTAAATTGGAGGAGGGAGGTGATTTTTTTATATCATTATCTATCCTTCTTACACTAAGGATTCAAGTCATCTTCCTTATCTCTGTTCCGGCATTAACTCCGCAACTGCTCCGTTGTGCGCGTCTCCGGTGTCCCGGTTGTCCGCGGGTCCAACATGAAAGTTGCTCGGAATATTTTTCTGGTCAGGCCGGTATATCTGAAATATTTTTATGAGCAAGGAACGACAATAATATCACGCAGTCTTTGATAGCAGTAAGGTCGGATGTGACCTGGAGTGAAACAGTAATGACACACAAATCTTTTTCTCCTAGGTCTAGAGTTATTTTTTCTAGACCAACTTTATCCTTCTTTCAAAATTTAGAGTCATAGCCCAAACCAGTTTTTCCTTGATTTCCCATGTTTAAAACCTCATCAAGTTTGTCTTTGCCATTATTTAACCTAGTTAAGGTGTTCTTGTCGGTTTCAAAATCAGTTTTAACATGCTCAAAATCTACTTCCTTTTTAGTTAAAAGAACTTCTAGTTTGGCCATGGACTCTTTTTGACTGTCATTTTCATGAGAAAGTCTCTCAACTTCAGCTTTTAGAGAAGTATTTTCAGTTGTGAGTTTCTCATGAACTTTTTCAAAAACACTTATTTGTTCACCCCGTTTTTCCCAACTTGCATAGAGTTCCTTGTAGTTGTCAAGGAGCTCCTAAAAAGTTCCAGAGCTATCCCCCTCTGATTCAGACTTCTCAGTTATGTTTAGGCACTGCAAGTCAAATTTCGGGGGTGTAGCTGATAATGTACCCACATCATCAGTGACATGACCTGAATACTCAATAACTGCCAGATTGGCAGTCTCATCTTCATCTTCACTGTCACTTAAAGTGGCTGTAAGGTTCATAACCTTTTTCTTCTAAGTGTTTGAACACTCATTAGCATAGTGTCCATACCCAGAAAAAGCTCGGCATTGGACACCATCTTTCTTTTTCAAGCTTTCGAAACTACTGGGTTTTTTAAAACCTTGACTCCCTTTAGTTATTTCAGATGGATTTTTAAAACATTGGGACACTTTAGGACTTTCAGAAAATGAGGATTGGCCTTGTGATGGAAATTTTCTTTCAATTTTGCCTTTCAGAAAGTTATTAAACTTTTAGTGATTAAGTCCACATCCTCTTGTTCAAGATTAGAAGCATAAATTTGATGAGAAATCTCTCCCATTTCCTTAGAAATCTTGAGCAGACTAGAGAGGGCTAGGCTCTGCTCTTTATGTTTCTTTTGAACGCCCAAGTTCAACTCAAACATAGTTAGAATGCCAAGGAGAGCATCCAAGGCCATGGTTTAAGGATCATGTGCTTCTTCAACAGCAGCAATTTTGATATTGAAGCGTTCAGGAAGAGATCTCAAAGTCTTACTTACAGGTCTAGCATTAGAAATTGGATCACCAAGAGCGAGGCATTCATTAGAGATATCCAATAACTTAGCAGATTTTTTTGGATAGTCTCTTCTTCCTCCATTCTAAGATTTTCAAATTCGGTCATAAGAATCCTAAGACGAGTGGACTTAACACTTGAAGGACCCTCACAATGAGCCTGCAGAGTGTCCCATGCAAGTTTAGCCACAGGTTGATATTGAATAATACGGAACATATGATTATCAACATGACTGGAGATGGCACCAAGTGCCTTGGAATTGTAAATGGCAACAGCAACTTCTTCAGTTGTCCATGTCTCCTCAGGTTTAAGTTTATAAATAACTTCACCACTACTGCTAGCAGCATTGGTGTTCATAACTTCAAGCTTAGGAGGAGACCATGGAACAATCAGACTAAGCCATGCCTTTTCATCAATTGCTTTGATGTAAAGACGCATCTTAGCCTTCCACAAAGAATAATTTGTTCCAACAAGAACAGGAGGACGATATTGACTAGGAATGTTATCCATTGTGACTACCTTTCAGGATCACACTCAGCACGTCGAGTGATGGCTCTTGATACCAATTGAAAGTTTTGGTAGCTAGGATAACAATAAAAACACAAATAAATGACACAGTGTAATCTCTGGTGTGGTTACACTAGAGCCTACACTGAACATAATTGCAGCGGAATATAAAGAACACAGAACTTAACACATCTACAGCAGAATGCTGTAGACACAAAAAACGAATCTTCTTTATTGATTAAGCACTGGAGTACCGAAATTACAAAGAAGAATTCACGAAATACTAAAATACGTAAACACAAAATAACACAAAGGTTTATTCAAACTTTGTGTTAGACTGAAACTCTCTCAAAGAAACTTCTCAACTTTTGAATGATTTTTCTGTGCAAAAGACGTGTTAGAACAATGAGGAATAAGGCTTTATTTATAGACTTGATCACCTCCTTAAACTCTTCCCATCCTTAGCACTTGAGAGATAACTACAAAACAATTAAAATATATACAATACAATATTCAAAGATTAGTATTGTTAGTTTCCTAACAACAAAAAGATAAATAAGTAAACAAAATATATTACAATAAGAAAGGCATAAATCCTAAAAATAAGAAATATTCTAATTTACCAAAATACCCAAAAAGTTGTGATACTTACACACTTTTATCATTACTTTAAAATTTTCTATTATATTAGTTGAGAAAGGAGAAATTTAATTTTTGGTGCTCGAGAGACCAAAATGCGTGTACTAACCCCTTTGTCGAATCGAAAATTTCATAAATGGTGATTTTCACCATGAAAATTATCTCCATTTGAGCTAAATTTTTGGTAAGTCGTTCCTTTAATATGTTCTATTCGATAAGTTGACAAAAGATAGAAATTTAATTTTGGTGCTCGAGAGACCAAAAAGCGTGTACTAACCTCTTGATCGAATCGGAAAATTTCATAAATGGTGATTTTCACCATGAAAATTATCTCCGTTCGAAACAAATTTTTAGTAAGTCATTCCTTTAACATGTTTTATTCGATTAGTTGAGAAAGGCGAAAATTTAATTTTTGGTGCTCGAGAGACCATAATGCGTGTACTAACCCCATTGTTGAATTGGAAAATTTCATAAATGGTGATTTTCACTATGAAAATTATCTTCGTTCGAACCAATTTTTTGGTAAGTCATTACTTTAAAATGTTCTATTCGATTAAATTAGAAAGGAGAAAATTTAATTTTTGGTGCTCAAGAGACCAAAATGCGTGTACTAACCCCTTTATCGAATTGGAAAATTTCATAAATGGTGATTTTCATCATGAAAATTATCTCCGTTCGAATCAATTTTTTGAAAGTCATTACTTTGAAAATGTTCTATTCGATTAGTTGAGAAAGGAGAAAATCTAATTTTTGGTGCTCGAGAGACCAAAATGCGTGTACGTTACCCCTTTGTTGAATCGGAAAATTTCATAAATGGTGATTTTCACCAAGAAAACTATCTCCATTTGAACCAATTTTTTGGTAAGCAATTCCTTTAACATGTTATATTTGATTAGTTGAGAAAGGAGAAAATTTAATTTTTGGTGCTCGAGAGACAAAAATGTGTGTATAACCCCTTTGTCGAATCGGAAAATTTCATAAGTTGTGATTTTCTCCATGAAAATTATCTCTGTTCGAACCAATTTTTTGGTAAGTCATTCCTTTCACTTTTTCTCTTTGATTAGTTGAGAAAGGAGAAAATTTAATTTTTGGTGCTCGAGAGACCAAAGTGCGTCTACGTTGTCGAGTCGGAAAATTTCATAAATGGTGATTTTCACCTTGAAAATTATCTCCGTTCTAATATTTTTTTGGTAAGTCATTCCTTTAACATGTTCTATTAGATTAATTGAGAAAGGAGAAAATGTAATTTTTGGTGCTCGAGAGACCAAAATGCGTGTACTAACCCCTTTGTCGAATCCGAAAATTTCATAAATGGTGATTTTCACCATGCATATTATCTCCGTTCGAGCCAACTTTTTTGTAAGTCATTCCTTTGAAATGTTCTATTCGATTAGTTGAGAAAGGAGAAATCTACTTTTTGGTGCTCGAGAGACCAAAACGCGTGCACTAACCCAATTGTCGAATAGGAAAATTTCATAAATGGTGATTTTCACCATGAAAATTATCTCCATTCGAACCATTTTTTTGGTGATCCATTCCTTTAACATGTTCTATTTGAATAGTTGAGAAAGGAGAAAATTTAATTTTTGGTGCTCGAGAGACCAATATGCATGTACTAACCCCATTGTCGACTCGGAATATACCTTTCTATCCCAGTCCATTCGTTAACCCAAAAACATCAAACCATTGACCAAAATCTAGGGGGAAGCAACTGATGATGGGAATGGAATCAACATCGGGGATTTGGAAGTGTTGGAGATGAGGAAGTAGGAAACGGGAGTGAGGGGAAATTGTTCGAAATCGGAAAATTTCATAAATGATGATTTTCACCATGAAAATTATCTCCGTTCAAATCAAATTTTTGGTAAGTCATTACTTTGAAATTTTCTATTCGATTAGTTGAGAAAGGAGAAAATTTACTTTTTGGTGCTCGAGAGACCAAAATGCGTGTACTAACCCCTTTGTCGAATAAAAAAATTTCATAAATGGTGATTTTCACCATGAAAACTATCTCCATTCGAACCAATTTTTTGGTAAGTCATTCATGTAACATGTTCTATTTTATTAGTTGAGAAAGGAGAAAATTTATTTTTTGGTGCTCGAGAGACCATAATGCGTGTACTACCCCCATTTGTCGAGTCGGAAAATTTCATAAATGATGATTTTCACCTTGAAAATTATCTCCGTTCGAATATTTTTTTGGTAAGTCATTCCTTTAACATGTTCTATTCGATTAGTTGAGATAGGAGAAAAATTAATTTTTGGTGCTCGTGAGACCAAAACGCGTGTACCCCTTTGTCGAATCGGAAAATTTCATAAATGGTGATTTTCACCATGAAAACTATCTCCATTCGAACCAATTTTTTGGTAAGTCATTCCTTTAACATGTTCTATTTGATTAGTTGAGAAAGGAGAAAATTTAATTTTTGGTGCTCGAGAGACCTTAATGCGTGTACTAACCCCTTTTGTCGAATCGGAAAATTTCATAAATGGTGATTTTCACCATGAAAATTATATCCGTTCGAGCCAATATTTTGGTAATTCATTCCTTTAACAAGTTCTATTTAATTAGTTGACCAAGGAAAAAATTAATTTTTGGCGCCGAGAGACCAAAGTGCGTGTACTAATAACCCCTTTTCGAGTTGAAAAATTTCATAAATGGTGATTTTCACCTTGAAAATTATCTCTGTTTGAATATTTTTTTGGTAAGTCATTCCTTTAACATGTTATATTCGATTAGTTGAGAAAGGATAAAATTTAATTTTTGGTGCTCGAGAGACCAAAGTGCGTGTACTAACCCCTTTGTCGAGTCGAAAAATTTCCTAAATGGTGATTTTCACCTTGAAAATTATCTCCTTTGAATATTTTTTTGGTAAGTCATTCCTTTAACATGTTATATTCGATTAGTTGAGAAAGGAGAAAATTTAATTTTTGGTGCTCGAGAGACCAAAATGCGTGTACTAAGCCCTTTGTCGAATCGGAAAATTTCATAAGTTTTTATTTTCTCCATGAAAATTATCTCTGTTCGAACCAATTTTTTGGTAAGTCATTCCTTTAACTTGTTCTCTTTGATTAGTTTAGAAAGGAGAAAATTTAATTTTTGGTGCTCGAGAGACCAAAGTGTGTCTACATTGTCGAGTCGGAAAATTTCATAAATGGTGATTTTCACCTTGAAAATTATCTCCGTTCGAATATTTTTTTGGTTCGAACGGTGATAATTTTCATGGTGAAAATAATCATTTAAGAATTTTTCCGATTCAACAAAGGGGTTAATAAGTACACGCATTTTGGTCTCTCGAGCACCAAAAATTAAATTTTCTCATTTCTCAACTATTCGAATAGAACATGTTAAAGGATTGACATACCAAAAAATTGGTTCGAAAAGAGATAATTTTCATGGTGAAAATCACCATTTATGAAATTTTCAGATTCGACAAAGTGGTTAAGTACACGAATTTTGGTTTCTCGTGCACCAAAAATTAAATTTTTTCCTTGGTAAACTAATCAAATAGAATATATTAAAGTAATGACTTAACAAAATATTAGCTCGAACGGAGATAATTTTCATGGTGAAAATCACCATTTATGAAATTTTCCGATTCGACAAAGAGGGTTAGTACGCGCATTATGGTCTCTCGAGCACCAAAAATTAATTTTTCTCCTTTCTCAACTAATCAAATAGAACATGTTAAAGGAATGACTTACCAAAAAATTGGTTCGAATGGAGTTAGTTTTCATGGTGAAAATCACCATTTATGGAATTTTCCGATTCGAAAAGGGGTTAGTACACGCAATTTGGTCTCTCGAGCACCAAAAATTAAATTTGGTTCAAACGAAGATAATTTTCATAGTGAAAATCACCATTTATAAAATTTTCCAATTCGTCAATGGGGTGTTAGTACACGCTTTTTGGTCTCTCGAGCACCAAAATTAAATTTCATCTTTTGTCAACTTATCGAATAGAACATATTAAAGGAACGACTTACCAAAAATTTGGCTCAAACGGCGATAATTTTCATGGTGAAAATCACCATTTATGAAATTTTTGATTCGACAAAAAATTAAATTTTCATGGTGAAAATCACCATTTATGAAATTTTCCGATTCAACAAAGGGGTTAATAAGTACACGCATTTTGGTCTCTCGAGCACCAAAAATTAATTTTTCTCCTTTCTCAACAATTTGAATAGAACATGTTAAAGGATTTACCTACAAAAAAAATTGGTTCGAAAAGAGATAATTTTCATGGTGAAAATCACCATTTATGAAATTTTCAGATTCGACAAAGGGTATAGTACACGCATTTTTGTCTCTCGAGCACCAAAAATTAAATTTCGTCTATTTTTAACTAATCTAATAGAACATGTTAAAGGAACGACTTACCAAAAATTTGTCTCAAACGGATATAATTTTCATGGTGAAAATTAGCATTTATGAAATTTTCCGATTCGACAAAGAGGTGTAAACGCATTTTGTTCTCTCGAGCACCAAAAATTAAATTTTGTCTTTTGTCAACTAATTGAATAGAAAATGTTAAAGGAATGACTTACCAAAAAATTTGCTCGAACGGAGATAATTTTCATGGTGAAAATCACCATTTATGAAATTTTTCGATTCGACAACGTACACGCATTATGGTCTTCGAGTACCAAAAATTAATTTTTGTCCTTTCTCAACTAATCAAATAGAACATGTTAAAGGAATGACTTACCAAAAAATTGGTTCGAATGGAGATAGTTTTCATGGTTAAAATCACCATTTATGAAATTTTCTGATTCGACAAAAGGGTTATTAGTACACGCATTTTGGTCTCTCGAGTACCACAAATTAAATTTTCTCCTTTCTCAACTTATCGAATAGAACATTTCAAAGTAATGATTTACCAAAAAATTGATTCGAACGGAGATAATTTTCATGGTGAAAATCACCATTTTTGAAATTTTCCGATTCGACAAAGGCTCGTACACGCATTTTGGTCTCTCGAGCACCAAAAATTAAATTTTCTCCTATCTCAACTAATCAAATAGAACATGTTAAAGTAATGACTTACCAAAAAATTGGTTCGAATGGAGATAGTTTTCATGGTGAAAATCACCATTTATGAAATTTTCCGATTCGACAAAGGGGTTAGTGCACGCATTTTGGTTTCTCAAGCACCAAAAATAAATTTTCTCCTTTCTTAACTAATCAAATAGAACATGTTACAGAAATGAGTTACCAAAAAATTGGTTCGAATGGGGATAGTTTTCATGGTGAAAATCACCATTTATTAAATTTTTTATTCGACAAAGACGCATTTTGGTCTCTCGAGCACCAAAAAGTAAATTTTCTCCTTTCTCAACTAATCGAATAGAAAATTTCAAAGTAATGACTTACCAAAAAATTGATTTGAATGGAGATAATTTTCCTGGTGAAAATCACCATTTATGAAATTTTCCGATTTCGAACAATTTCCCCTCACTCCCGTTTCCTACTTCCTTATCTCCAACACTTCGAAATCCTCAATGCTGATTCCATTCCCATCGCCAGTTGCTTCCCCTGGATTTTGGTCAATGGTTGAGGTTTTAGGGTTAACGAATGGACTGGGATAGAAAGGTATTTTCCGAGTCGACAAAGGGGTTAGTACACGCATATTGGTCTCTCGAGCACCAAAAATTAAATTTTCTCCTTTCTCAATTATTCAAATGGAACATGTTAAAGGAATGGCTTACAAAAAAATTATCTTGAACGGATATAATTTTCATGGTGAAAATCACCGTTTATGAAATTTTCGGATTCGACAAAGGGGGGTTAGTACACGCATTTTGGTCTCTCGCGCACCAAAAATTTAATTTTGTCTTTTGTCAACTAATCGAATAGAACATGTTAAAGGAATGACTTATAAAAAATTTGGCTCGAACGGAGATAATATGCATGGTGAAAATCACCATTTATGAAATTTTCGGATTCGACAAAGGGGGTTAGTACACGCATTTTGGTCTCTCGAGCACCAAAATTAAATTTTCTCCTTTCTAAACTAATCGAATATAACATGTTAAAGGAATGACTTGCCAAAAAATATTCAAACGGAGATAATTTTCAAGGTGAAAATCACCATTTATGAAATTTTTTGACTCGACAAAGGGGGTTAGTACACGCACTTTGGTCTCTCGAGCACCAAAAATTAAAATTTCTCCCTTCTCAACGAATCTAATATAACAAGTTAAAGGAATGACTTACAAAAAAATATTCAAACAGAGATAATTTTCAAGGTGAAAATCAACATTTATGAAATTTTCCGATTCGACAAAAGGGGTTAGTACACGCATTATGGTCTCTCGAGCACCAAAAATTAAATTTTCTCCTTTCTCAACTAATCAAATAGAACATGTTAAAGGAATGACTTACCAAAAAATTGGTTCGAATGGAGATAGTTTTCATGGTGAAAATCACCATTTATGAAATTTTCTGATTCGACAAAGGGGTTAGTACACGCATTTTGGTCTCTCGAGCACCAAAAGTAAATTTTCTCCTTTCTCAACTAATTGAATAGAAAATTTCAAAGTAATGACTTACCAAAAAATTGATTTGAACGGAGATAATTTTCATGGTGAAAATCACCATTTATGAAATTTTCCGATTTCGAACAATTTCCCCTCACTCCCGTTTCCTACTTCCTCATCTCCAACACTTCCAAATCCTCTATGCTGATTCCATTCCCATCACCAGTTGCTTCCCCAGGATTTTGGTCAATGGTTTGAGGTTTTTGGGTTAACGAATGGACTGGGATAGAAAGGTATTTTCCGAGTCGACAAAGGGGTTAGTACACGCATATTGGTCTCTCGAGCACCAAAAATTAAATTTTCTCTTTTCTCAATTATTCAAATGGAACATGTTAAAGGAATGGCTTACAAAAAAATTATCTTGAACGGATATAATTTTCATGGTGAAAATCACCATTTATGAAATTTTCCGATTCGACAATGGGGTTAGTGCACGCGTTTTGGTCTCTCGCGCACCAAAAATTTAATTTTGTCTTTTGTCAACTAATCGAATAGAACATGTTAAAGGAATGACTTACAAAAAATTTGGCTCGAACGGAGATAATATGCATGGTGAAAATCACCATTTATGAAATTTTCGGATTCGACAAAGGGGGTTAGTACACGCATTTTGATCTCTCGAGCACCAAAATTAAATTTTCTCCTTTCTCAACTAATTGAATAGAACATGTTAAAGGAATGGCTTACCAAAAAAATATTCGAACGGAGATAATTATCAAGGTGAAAATCACCATTTATGAAATATTCCGACTCGACAACGTAGATGTACTTTGGTCTCTCGAGCACCAAAAATTAATTTCTCCTTTCTCAACTAATCAAAGAGAACAAGTTAAAGGAATGACTTACCAAAAAATTGGTTCGAACAGAGATAATTTTCATGGAGAAAATCACCATTTATGAATTTTTTCGATTTCAAACAATTTCCCCTCACTCCCGTTTCCTACTTCCTCATCTCCAACACTTCCAAATCCCCGATGCTGATTCCATTAACATCATCAGTTGCTTCCCCCTGGATTTTGGTCAATGGTTTGAGGCTTTTGGGTTAACGAATGGACTGGGATAGAAAGGTATTTTCCGAGTCAACAAAGGGGGTTAGTACACGCATATTGGTCTCTCGAGCACCAAAAATTAAATATTCTCCTTTCTCATATATTCAAATAAAATTTGTTAAAGGAATGGCATACCAAAAAATTATCTTGAATGGAGATAATTTTCATGGTGAAAATCACCATTTATTAAATTTTCCGATTCGACAATGGGGGTTAGTGCACGCGTTTTGGTCTCTCGAGCACCAAAAATTTAATTTTGTCTTTTGTCAACTAATCGAATAGAACATTTTAAAGTAATGACTTACAAAAATTTGGCTCGAACGAAGATAATATGCATGGTGAAAATCACCATTTATGAAATTTTCGGATTCGACAAAGGGGTTAGTACACGCATTTTGGTCTCTCGAGCACTAAAAATTAAATTTTCTCCTTTCTCAACTAATTGAATAGAAAATGTTAAAGGAATGACTTACCAAAAAAATATTCGAACGGAGATAATTTTCAAGGTGAAAATCACCAATTATGAAATTTTCCGACTCGACAACGTAGACGCACTTTGGTCTCTCGAGCACCAAAAATTAAATTTTCTCCTTTCTCAACTAATCAAAGAGAACAAGTTAAAGGAATGACTTACCAAAAAATTGGTTCGAATAGAGATAATTTTCATAGAGAAAATCACAACTTATGAAATTTTCCGATTCGACAAAGGGGTTAGTACACGCATTTTGGTCTCACGAGCACCAAAAATTAATTTTTCTCCTTTCTCAACTAATCGAATATAACATGTTAAAGGAATGACTTACCAAAAAATATTCAAACGGAGATAATTTTTAAGGTGAAATTCACCATTTATGGAATTTTTTGACTCGACAAAGGGGTTAGTACACGCACTTTGGTCTCTCGAGCACCAAAAATTAAATTTTTTCCTTTCTCAACTAATCGAATATAACATGTTAAAGGAATGACTTACCAAAAAATATTCACATAGAGATAATTTTCAAGGTGAAAATCACCATTTATGAAATTTTTCGACTCGACAAAGGGTTAGTACACGCACTTTGGTCTCTCGAGCACCAAAAATAATTTTTTTTCCTTGGTCAACTAATAAAATAGAACATTTTAAAGGAATGACATACTAAAATATTGGCTCGAACGGAGATAATTTTCATGGTGAAAATCACCATTTATGAAATTTTCCGATTCGACAAAAGGGGTTAGTTAGTACACGCATTATGGTCTCTCGAGCACCAAAACTTAAATTCTCTCCTTTCTCAACTAATAAAATAGAACATGTTAAAGGAATGACTTACCAAAAAATTTGTTCGAATGGAGATAGTTTTCATGGTGAAAATCACCATTTATGAAATTTTCTGATTCGACAAAGGGGTTAGTACACGCATTTTGGTCTCACGAGCACCAAAAGTTAAATTTTCTCCTATCTCAACTAATTGAATAGAAAATTTGAAAGTAATGACTTACCAAAAAATTGATTTGAACGGAGATAATTTTCATGGTGAAAATCACCATTTATGAAATTTTCCGATTTCGAACAATTTCCCCTCACTCCCGTTTCCTACTTCCTCATCTCCAACACTTCCAAATCCTCTATGCTGATTCCATTCCCATCACCAGTTGCTTCCCCTGGATTTTGGTCAATGGTTTGAGGTTTTCGGGTTAACGAATGGACTGGGATAGAAAGGTATTTTCCGAGTCGACAAAGGGGTTAGTACACGCATATTGGTGTCTCGATCACCAAAAATTAAATTTTCTCCTTTCTCAATTATTGAAATAGAACATGTTAAAGGAATGGCTTACCAAAAAATTATCTTGAACGGAGATAATTTTCATGGTGAAAATCACTATTTATTAAATTTTCCAATTCGACAATGGGGTTAGTGCACGCGTTTTGGTCTCTCGAGCACCAAAATTTTAATTTTGTCTTTTGTCAACTAATCGAATAAAACATTTTAAAGGAATGACTTACAAAAAAGTTGGCTCGAACGGAGATAATATGCATGGTGAAAATCACCATTTTTGAAATTTTCGGATTCGACAAAGGGGTTAGCATATTGGTCTCTCGAGCACCAAAAATTAAATATTCTCATTTCTCATATATTCAAATAGAATATGTTAAAGGAATGGTATACCAAAAAATTATCTTGAATGGAGATAATTTTCATGGTGAAAATCACCATTTATTAAATTTTCCGATTCGACAATGGGGGTTAGTGCACGAGTTTTGGTCTCTCGAGCACCAAAAAATTAATTTTGTCTTTTGTCAACTAATCGAATAGAACATTTTAAAGGAATGACTTACAAAAAAGTTTGCTCGAACGAAGATAATATGCATGGTGAAAATCACAATTTATGAAATTTTCAGATTCGACAAAGGGGTTAGTACACGCATTTTGGTCTCTCGAGCACTAAAAATTAAATTTTCTCCTTTCTCAACTAATTGAATTGAACATGTTAAAGGAATGAATTACCAAAAAAATATTCGAACGGAGATAATTTTCAAGGTGAAAATCACCAATTATGAAATTTTCCGACTCGACAACGTAGACGCACTTTGGTCTCTCGAGCACCAAAAATTAAATTTTCTCCTTTCTCAACTAATCAAAGAGAACAAGTTAAAGGAATGACTTACCAAAAAATTGGCTCGAATAGAGATAATTTTCATGTAGAAAATCACAACTTATGAAATTTTCCGATTCGACAAAGGGGTTGTACACGCATATTGCTCTCACGAGCACCAAAAATTAAATTTTCTCCTTTCTCAACTAATCGAATATAAAATGTTAAAGGAATGACTTACCAAAAAATATTCAAACGGAGATAATTTTCGAGGTGAAAATCACCATTTATGAAATTTTTCGACTCGACAAAGGGGTTAGTACACGCACTTTGGTCTCTCGAGCACCAAAAATTAAATTTTTTCCTTTCTCAACTAATCGAATATAACATGTTAAAGGAATGACTTACCAAAAAAATATTCAAACGGAGATAATTTTCAAGGTGAAAATCACCATTTATGAAATTTTTCGACTCGAAAAATGGTTAGTACACGCACTTTGGTCTCTCGAGCACCAAAAATAATTTTTTTTTCCTTGGTCAACTAATAAAATAGAACATGTTAAAGGAATGACTTACCAAAATATTGGCTCGAACGAAGATAATTTTCATGGTGAAAATCACCATTTATGAAATTTTACGATTCGACAAAAGGGGTTAGTTAGTACACGCATTATGGTCTCTCGAGCACCAAAAATTAAATTCTCTCATTTCTCAACTAATCAAATAGAACATGTTAAAGGAATGACTTACCAACAAATTGGTTCGAATGGAGATAGTTTTCATGGTGAAAATCACCATTTATGAAATTTTCTGATTCGACAAAGGGTTAGTACACGCATTTTGGTCTCACGAGCACCAAAAATTAAATTTTCTCCTATCCCAACCAATCGAATAGAACATGTTAAAGGAATAACTTACCAAAAAAATATTTGAACGGAGATAATTTTCAAGGTGAAAATCATCATTTATGAAATTTTCTGACTCGACAAATGGGTTAGTACACGCATTACGGTCTCTCGAGCACCAAAAAATAAATTTTCTCCCTTCTCAACTAATCAAATAGAACATGTTACAGGAATGACTTACCAAAAAATTGGTTCGAATGGAGATAGTTTTCATGGTGAAAATCACCATTTATGAAATTTTCTGATTCGACAAAGGGGTTAGTACACGCATTTTGGTCTCTCGAACACCAAAAAGTAAATTTTCTCCTTTCTCAACTAATTGAATAGAAAATTTCAAAGTAATGACTTACCAAAAAATTGATTTGAACGGAGATAATTTTCATGGTGAAAATCACCATTTATGAAATTTTCCGATTTCGAACAATTTCCCCTCACTCCCGTTTCCTACTTCCTCATCTCCAACACTTCCAAATCCTCTATGCTGATTCCATTCCCATCACCAGTTGCTTCCCCCTGGATTTTGGTCAATGGTTTGAGGTTTTTGGGTTAACGAATGGACTGGGATAGAAAGGTATTTTCCGAGTCGACAAAGGGGTTAGTACACACATATTGTTGTCTCGAGCACCAAGAATTAAATTTTCTCCTTTCTCAATTATTCAAATAGAACATGTTAAAGGAATGGCTTACCAGAAAATTATCTTGAACGGAGATAATTTTCATGGTGAAAATCACTATTTATTAAATTTTCCGATTCGACAATGGGGTTAGTGCACGCGTTTTGGTCTCTCGAGCACCAAAAATTTAATTTTGTCTTTTGTCAACTAATCGAATAGAACATTTTAAAGGAATGACTTACAAAACAGTTGGCTCGAACGGAGATAATATGCATGGTGAAAATCACCATTTATGAAATTTTCGGATTCGACAAAGGGGTTAGTACACGCATTTTGGTCTCACGAGCACCAAAAATTAAATTTTCTGCTTTAATCCTATGAGCCACATCTCCATCCAATTCTCCATCTTTTTGGATAATAGATCCAAGATAGCGAAAGAACTCGGAAGCTTGGATGATCTTTCCATCGAATGTGATCACTCCTGCCTCTCTGCTTCCAACTTTGCTAAATTTACACTACATATATTCAGTCTTGCTTCTGCTTAACCTAAAACCTCAAGATTCCAGAGTGTGTCTCCACAACTTCAATTTACTTTCAACACCTTCTTTTGTCTCATCAATCAGCACAATATCATCTGCGAACAACATACACCATGGAATATCATCTTGGATTGACCTCGTCACTTCGTCCATTATCAGGGCAAAGAGGAAAGGACTAAGTGCAGACCCTTGATGCACTCCAATCGTGATAGGGAACTCTTTTGTCTTCCCATCGCTTGTCCATACACTAGTACTAACTCCATTATACATGTCCTTGATAATATCAATATATTTCTTTGAAACGCCTTTCTTTACTAAATCCCACCAAAGTACCTCTCTTGGCACTTTATCATACGCCTTCTCCAAATCAATGAAAACCATATGAAAATTTTTCTTTTTATCTCGATGTTTCTCCATGATTTGTCTCATAAGATAGATTGCGTCCATAGTCGATATGCCGGGCATAAATCCAAATTGGTTATCCGAAATATTCACAATTTTTCTTAGCCGTTGTGCAATCACTCTTTCCCAAAGTTTCATCATATGGCTCATTAGTTTGATCCCTCGATAGTTGGCACAATCTTGGACATCACCTTTGTTCTTATACAAAGGGATTAGAGTACTTTTCCTCCACTCCAATGGCATTGTGTTACTTCTCCATATCTTGTTGAATAGTGTTGTTAACCAATCTATTCCCCTCTCCCCAAAACATCTCCACAAATTGGTATTCCATCCGGCCCTACGGCTTTCTTTAATCCCATCTTTTTCATTGCCATTTCCACTTCACCCTTTTGAATTCGCCGCATAAAATCTCAATTAATCATACTCGAATGGATAGTTATATCTCCAATATCCTGCTCTTGATTGCCATGAAACAAGGTATTGAAGTACGAACTCCACCTATATTTTATCTCTTTATCCCCGACCAACACTCTTTGGTCTACATCCTTTACACATTTAACCCTCCCAATGTCTCGTGTCCTCTTATCCCTCATACGAGCAAGTCTATAGATGTCTTTTTCCCCTTCTTTTGTATCCAATCTATCATAAAGTTTATGATTCACCTTTGCTCTTGCATCTTTTACTGCTTTCTTTGCTTCTCTTCTAGCCTCCTTATACCTCTCATAGTTCTCCTCACTCCTGCATTTTCCCAATAATTTATAGCATTCTCGCTTGCTCTTTATTGTTTGCTTTACTTCCTTGTTCCACCATGATGTGTCCTTACTTGGTGGCACACTTCCTTTAGATTCTCAAAGGACTTCTCTCGCCAAAAATTTTCAGATTCGACAAAGGGCACGTACACGAATTTTGGTTTCTCGAGCACCAAAAATTAAATTTTTTCCTTGGTCAACTAATCAAATAGAATATATTAAAGTAATGACTTAACAAAATATTGGCTCGAACGGAGATAATTTTCATGGTGAAAATCACCATTTATGAAATTTTCCGATTCGACAAAGAGGGGTTAGTACACGCATTATGGTCTCTCGAGCACCAAAAATTATTTTTTCTCTTTTATCAACTAATCAAATAGAACATGTTAAAGGAATGACTTACCAAAAAATTGGTTCGAATGGAGTTAGTTTTCATGGTGAAAATCACCATTTATTAAATTTTCTGATTCGACAAAGGGTTAGTACACGCATTTTGGTCTCTCGAGCACCAAAAATTAAATTTTCTCCTTTCTCAACTAATAGAACATTTCAAAGTAATGACTTACCAAAAAATTGATTCGAACGGAGATAATTTTCATGGTGAAAATCACCATTTATGGAATTTTCCGATTCGAAAAGGGGTTAGTACACACATTTTGGTCTCTCGAGCACCAAAAATTAAATTTTCTCCTTTCTAATTTAATCGAATAGAAAATTTTAAAGTAATGACTTACCAAAAAATTGGTTCGAACGAAGATAATTTTCATAGTGAAAATCACCATTTATGAAATTTTCCATTCGACAATGGGGGTTAGTACACGCATTATGGTCTCTCAAGCACCAAAAATTAAATTTTCACCTTTCTCAACTAATCGAATAGAACATGTTAAAGGAATGACTTACCAAATATTTGTTTCGAACGGAGATAATTTTCATGGTGAAAATCACCATTTAAGAAATTTTCCGATTCGACAAAGGGGTAGTACACGCATTTTGGTCTCTCGAGCACCAAAAATTAAATTTTCTCCTTTCTAATTTAAACGAATAGAACATTTTAAAATAATGACTTACCAAAAAATTGGTTCGAACGAAGATAATTTTCATAGTGAAAATCACCATTTATAAAATTTTCCAATTCGACAATGGGGGTTAGTACACGCTTTTTTGTCTCTCGAGCACCAAAATTAAATTTCATCTTTTGTCAACTTATCGAATAGAACATATTAAAGGAACGACTTACCAAAAATTTGGCTCAAACGGAGATAATTTTCATGGTGAAAATCACCATTTATGAAATTTTTGATTCGACAAAGGGGTTAGTACATGCATTTTGGTCTCTCGAGCACCAAAAATTAAATTTTCTCCATTCTCAACTAATAGAATAGAACATTTTATAGTAATGACTTACCCAAAAATTGGTTCGAACGGTGATAATTTTCATGGTGAAAATCACCATTTATGAAATTTTCCGATTCAACAAAGGGGTTAATAAGTACACGCATTTTGGTCTCTCGAGCACCAAAAATTACTTTTTCTCCTTTCTCAACAATTTGAATAGAACATGTTAAAGGATTTACCTACAAAAAAATTGGTTCGAAAAGAGATAATTTTCATGGTGAAAATCACCATTTATGAAATTTTCAGATTCGACAAAGGGTAGTACACGCATTTTGGTCTCTCGAGCACCAAAAATTAAATTTCGTCTATTTTTAACTAATCTAATAGAACATGTTAAAGGAACGACTTACTAAAAATTTGTCTCAAACGGATATAATTTTCATGGTGAAAATTAGCATTTATGAAATTTTCCGATTCGACAAAGAGGTGTAAATGCATTTTGGTCTCTCGAGCACCAAAAATTCAATTTTGTCTTTTGTGAACTAATTGTATAGAAAATTTTAGTGGAATGACTTACCAAAAAATTTCCTCGAACGGAGATAATTTTCATGGTGAAAATCACCGTTTATGAAATTTTTCGATTCGACAAGGTACACGCATTATGGTCTTCGAGCACCAAAAATTAATTTTTTTCCTTTCTCAACTAATCAAATAGAACATGTTAAAGGAATGACTTACCAAAAAAATTGGTTCGAATGGAGATAGTTTTCATGGTTAAAATCACCATTTATGAAATTTTCTGATTCGACAAAAGGGTTAGTACACGCATTTTGGTCTCTCGAGCACCACAAATTAAATTTTCTCCTTTCTCAACTTATCTAATAGAACATTTCAAAGTAATGACTTACCAAAAAATTGATTCGAACGGAGATAATTTTCATGGTGAAAATCACCATTTTTGAAATTTTCCGATTCGACAAAAGCTCGTACACGCATTTTGGTCTCTCGAGCACCAAAAATTAAATTTTCTCCTATCTCAACTAATAAAATAGAACATGTTAAAGTAATGACTTCCCAAAAAATTGGTTCGAACGGAGATAGTTTTCATGGTGAAAATCACCATTTATGAAATTTTCCGATTCGACAAAGGGGTTAGTGCACGCATTTTGGTTTCCCGAGCACCAAAAATTAAATTTTTTCCTTGGTCAACTAATAAAATATAAAATATTAAAGGAATGACTTACCAAAATATTGGCTTGAACGGTGATTTACGAAATTTTTCGATTCGACAAAAGGGGTTAGTACACGCATTATGGTCTCCGAGCACCAAAAATTAAATTTTCTCCTTTCTCAACTAATCAAATAGAACATATTAAAAGAATGACTTACCAAAAAATTGGTTTGAATGGAGATAGTTTTCATGGTGAAAATCACCATTTATGAAATTTTCTGATTCGACAAAGGGGTTAGTACAGGCATTTTGGTCTCACGAGCACCAAAAATTAAATTTTCTCCTATCTCAACTACTCGAATAAAACATGTTAAAGGAATGACTTACCAAAAAAAATTCGAACGGAGATAATTTTCAAGATGAAAATCATCATTTATGAAATTTTCTGACTCGACAAATGGGTTAGTACACGCATTATGGTCTCTCAAGCACCAAAAAATAAATTTTCTCCTTTCTTAACTAATCAAATAGAACATGTTACAGGAATGAGTTACCAAAAAATTGGTTCGAATGGGGATTGTTTTCATGGTGAAAATCACCATTTATGAAATTTTCTGATTCGACAAAGACGCATTTTGGTCTCTCGATTAGCCTCCTTATACCTCTCATAGTTCTCCTCACTCCTGCATTTTCCTAATAATTTATAGCATTCTCGCTTGCTATTTATTGTTTGATTTACTTCCTCGTTCCACCATGATGTGTCCTTACTTGGTGGCACACTTCCTTTAGATTCTCCAAGGACTTCTCTCGCCAAAAATTTTCAGATTCGACAAAGGGGTTAAGTACACGAATTTTGGTTTCTCGAGCACCAAAAATTAAATTTTTTCCTTGGTCAACTAATCAAATAGAATATATTAAAGTAATGACTTAACAAAATATTGTCTCGAACGGAGATAATTTTCATGGTGAAAATCACCATTTATGAAATTTTCCGATTCGACAAAGAGGGGTTAGTACACGCATTATGGTCTCTCGAGCACCAAAAATTAATTTTTCTCCTTTCTCAACTAATCAAATATAACATGTTAAAGGAATGACTTACCAAAAATTGGTTCGAATGGAGTTAGTTTTCATGGTGAAAATCACCATTTATTAAATTTTCCGATTCGACAAAGGGGTTAGTACACGCATTTTGGTCTCTCGAGCACCAAAAATTAAATTTTCTCCTTTCTCAACTAATAGAACATTTCAAAGTAATGACTTACCAAAAAATTGATTCGAACGGAGATAATTTGCATGGTGAAAATCCCCATTTATGGAATTTTCCGATTCGAAAAGGGGTTAGTACACGCATTTTGGTCTCTCGAGCACCAAAAATTAAATTTTCTCCTTTCTAATTTAATCGAATAGAAAATTTTAAAGTAATGACTTCCCAAAAAATTGGTTCGAACGAAGATAATTTTCATAGTGAAAATCACCATTTATGAAATTTTCCAATTCGACAATGGGGGTTAGTACACGCATTATGGTCTCTCAAGCACCAAAAATTAAATTTTCGCCTTTCTCAACTAATCGAATAGAACATGTTAAAGGAATGACTTACCAAATATTTGTTTCGAACAGAGATAATTTTCATGGTGAAAATCACCATTTATGAAATTTTCTGATTCGACAAAGGGGTAGTACACGCATTTTGGTCTCTCGAGCACCAAAAATTAAATTTTCTCCTTTCTAATTTAAACGAATAGAACATTTTAAAATAATGACTTACCAAAAAATTGGTTCGAACGAAGATAATTTTCATAGTGAAAATCACCATTTATAAAATTTTCCAATTCGACAATGGGGTTAGTACACGCTTTTTTGTCTCTCGAGCACCAAAATTAAATTTCATCTTTTGTCAACTTATCGAATAGAACATATTAAAGGAACGACTTACCAAAAATTTGGCTCAAACGGAGATAGTTTTCATGGTGAAAATCACCATTTATGAAATTTTTGATTCGACAAAGGGGTTAGTACATGCATTTTGGTCTCTCGAGCACCAAAAATTAAATTTTCTCCATTCTCAACTAATAGAATAGAAAATTTTATAGTAATGATTTACCCAAAAATTGGTTCGAACGGTGATAATTTTCATGGTGAAAATCACCATTTATGAAATTTTCCGATTCAACAAAGGGGTTAATAAGTACACGCATTTTCGTCTCTCGAGCACCAAAAATTAATTTTTCTCCTTTCTCAACAATTTTAATAGAACATGTTAAAGGATTTACCTACAAAAAAATTGGTTCGAAAAGAGATAATTTTCATGGTGAAAATCACCATTTATGAAATTTTCAGATTCGACAAAGGGTAGTACACGCATTTTGGTCTCTCGAGTACCAAAAATTAAATTTCGTCTATTTTTAACTAATCTAATAGAACATGTTAAAGGAACGACTTACCAAAAATTTGTCTCAAACGGATATAATTTTCATGGTGAAAATTAGCATCTATGAAATTTTCCGATTCGACAAAGAGGTGTAAATGCATTTTGGTCTCTCGAGCACCAAAAATTAAATTTTGTCTTTTGTGAACTAATTGAATAGAAAATTTTAAAGGAATGACTTACCAAAAAATTTGCTCGAACGGAGATAATTTTCATGGTGAAAATCACCGTTTATGAAATTTTTCGATTCGACAACGTACACGCATTATGGTCTTCGAGCACCAAAAATTAATTTTTGTCCTTTCTCAACTAATCAAATAGAACATGTTAAAGGAATGACTTACCAAAAAATTGGTTCGAATGGAGATAGTTTTCATGGTTAAAATCACCATTTATGAAATTTTCTGATTCGACAAAAGCGTTAGTACACGCATTTTGGTCTCTCGAGCCCCACAAATTAATTTTTCTCCTTTCTAAACTTATCGAATAGAACATTTCAAAGTAATGACTTACCAAAAAATTGATTCGAACGGAGATAATTTTCATGGTGAAAATCACCATTTTTGAAATTTTCCGATTCGACAAAAGCTCGTACACGAATTTTGGTCTCTCGAGCACCAAAAATTAAATTTTCTCCTATCTCAACTAATCAAATAGAACATGTTAAAGTAATGACTTACCAAAAAATTGGTTCGAACGGAGATAGTTTTCATGGTGAAAATCACCATTTATGAAATTTTCCGATTCGACAAAGGGGTTAGTGCACGCATTTTGGTTTCTCGAGCACCAAAAATTAAATTTTTTCCTTGGTCAACTAATAAAATATAAAATGTTAAAGGAATGACTTACCAAAATATTGGCTCGAACGGTGATTTATGAAATTTTTCGATTCGACAAAAAGGGTTAGTACACGCATTATGGTCTCCGAGCACCAAAAATTAAATTTTCTCCTTTCTCAACTAATCAAATAGAACATATTAAAAGAATGACTTACCAAAAAATTGGTTTGAATGGAGATAGTTTTCATGGTGAAAATCACCATTTATGAAATTTTCTGATTCGACAAAGGGGTTAGTACAGGCATTTTGGTCTCACGAGCACCAAAAATTAAATTTTCTCCTATCTCAACTACTCGAATAAAACATGTTAAAGGAATGATTTACCAAAAAAAATTCGAACGGAGATAATTTTCAAGATGAAAATCATCATTTATGAAATTTTCTGACTCGACAAATGGGTTAGTACACGCATTATGGTCTCTCAAGCACCAAAAAATAAATTTTCTCCTTTCTTAACTAATCAAATAGAACATGTTACAGGAATGAGTTACCAAAAAATTGGTTCGAATGGGGATTGTTTTCATGGTGAAAATCACCATTTATGAAATTTTCTGATTCGACAAAGACGCATTTTGGTCTCTCGATTAGCCTCCTTATACCTCTCATAGTTCTCCTCACTCCTGCATTTTCCCAATAATTTATAGCATTCTCGCTTGCTCTTTATTGTTTGCTTTACTTCCTCGTTCCACCATGATGTGTCCTTACTTGGTGGCACACTTCCTTTAGATTCTCCAAGGACTTCTCTCGCCACCTCCTTTATGGTATGCTCCATCTTAGTCCAGGTCGAATCTATATCCATATCCTCCATATTATCCGACCAAATACCAGTAGTGGCCATCTTAGCTAGAAATCTCTGTTGATTCTCCCCTTGAAGCCTCCACCACTTGATTCTAGGTTCTACTAGTGGTTTTCTCTTCCTTGAAATTCTCCTACTTCGAAAATCAAGTACCACAAGTCTATGTTGAGTTGCAGTACTTTCACCTGGAATAACCTTGCTGTCAATGTAACTCTTTCTACAAGCATTTCTTACTAAGAAGAAGTCAATCTGACTGGCATTACCTCCACTTCTATAGGTCACCAAGTGTGATTCTCTCTTCTTGAACCAAGTGTTCATTATACTCAAGTCATATGCCATCGCAAACTCTAGGATCCCATTCCGGGCTTCATTCCTTTCCCCAAAACCAAAACCTCCATGAATGCTCTCAAAGTCGTGTCGACTAGACCACACATGTCCATTAAGATCGCCACCAACGACTAACTTCTCACCACTAGGTACGCGTTGCACAACCTCCTCTAAATCTTCCCAGAACTCTTGTTTAATAGATGCGTCCAACCCTACTTGTGGTGCATAGGCACTAATAATAGTTATAATCTCATCACTAACCACAAGTTTAATACCAATAATCCGGTCACTCTTCCTGTACACCTCCACAACATCATCGATATACTCCTTGTCAATAATGATACCTACTCCATTCCTACCCTTAGCCTTTCCTGAATACCAAAGCTTAAAACCCCAAGGTGCTATTTCTTTAGCTTTCTCTCCAACCCACTTAGTTTCTTGTAGACACATTATGTGAATCTTCCTCCTCCTCATAACCTCCACCACTTCTTCAGATCTCCCTGTCAAAGAGCCTATGTTCCAAGTTCCAAAACGCATCCCACTAATCTTACCCCCACCATGGACTAGCTTCTTTACCCACACTCGTCCGCAATGCAGGAACTCTTGCATATTTGACACCACCCCGGGCGCCGAGGTGGCGCGTCGCTTCCGGGAGACGACCTAGCAACCATTGCATACTTATCACTACACTCAGGCCTAGGAAGTGTAGCGCGTCGTTGTGAAGGGAACGCCCCAACGATATTCATATTCGGATTCATGTCTCTCTCGAGCACCAAAAATTAAATTTTGTCTTTTGTCAACTAATCGAATAGAAAATGTCAAAGTAATGACTTACCAAAAGATTGATTCGAACGGAGAAAATTTTCATGGTTAAAATCACCATTTATGAAATTTTCCGATTCGACAAAGGGGTTAGTACACGCATTTTGGTCTCTCGAGCACCAAAAATTAAATTTTCTTCTTTCTAATTTAATCGAAAAGAAAAATTTAAAGTAATGACTTACCAAAAAATTGGTTCGAACGAAGATAATTTTCATAGTGAAAATTACCATTTATGAAATTTTCTATTTCGACAATGGGGTTAAGTACACGCATTATGGTCTCTCGAGCACCAAAAATTAAATTTTCACCTTTCTCAACTAATCGAATATAACATGTTAAAGGAATGAGTTACCAAAAATTGGT
Source organism: Campanula takesimana (assembly GCA_026119855.1). NCBI lineage: Eukaryota > Viridiplantae > Streptophyta > Magnoliopsida > Asterales > Campanulaceae > Campanula > Campanula takesimana. The sequence continues at coordinate 658,488 of JAOWBW010000273.1, forward strand.
TTCGAACGGATATAATTTTCATGGTGAAAATCACCATTTATGAAATTTTCCGATTCGACCAAGAGGTTAGTACACGCATTTTGGTATCTCGAGCACCAAAATTAAATTTCATCTTTTATCAACTTATCGAATAGAACATACTCCCTCCGTCCCGCCGGAAATTGCAAAACTTACCATTTTGGGCGTCCCATAGAAATTGCAAAATCCATAAATGGAAAGTTTTTACCCACTTGCCCACTCACATCCACTAATCCACTAACTATTCTCTACCACACTTTCTCTCTCCCACTCAACTATCAACACTCACAACACATCGCCTTTTTCACTTTTTCCCTTAATTCTTGTGCCATGATTTTTTTTTGCAATTTCCGGCGGGACGGAGGGAGTATTAAAGGAACGACTTACCAAAAATTTGGCTCAAACGGAGATAATTTTTATGGTGAAAATCACCATTTATGAAATTTTCCGATTCGACAAAGGGGGTACACGCATTATGGTCTCTCGAGCACCAAAATTAAATTTTCTCCTTTCTCAACTAATCAAATAGAACATGTTAAAGGAATGACTGACCAAAAAATTGTTTCGAACGGAGATAATTTTCATGGTGAAAATCACCATTTATGAAATTTTCTGATTCGACAAAGGGGGTACACGCATTTTGGTCTCTCGAGCACCAAAAATTAATTTTTCTCCTTTCTAATTTTATCGAATAGAACATTTTAAAGTAATGACTTACCAAAAAATTGGTTCGAACGAAGATAATTTTCATAGTGAAAATCACCATTTATGAAATTTTCCAATACGACAATGGGGTTATTAGTAAACGCATTATGGTCTCTCGAGCACCAAAAATTAAATTTTCACCTTTCTCAACTAATCGAATAGAAAATGTTAAAGGAATGACTTACCAAAAATTGGTTTCGAACGGATATAATTTTCATGGTGAAAATCACCATTTATGAAATTTTCCGATTCGACCAAGAGGTTAGTACACGCTTTTTGGTATCTCGAGCACCAAAATTAAATTTCATCTTTTATCAACTTATCTAATAGAACATATTAAAGGAACGACTTACCAAAAATTTGGCTCAAACGGAGATAATTTTTATGGTGAAAATCACCATTTATGAAATTTTCCGATTCGACAAAGGGGGTACACGCATTATGGTCTCTCGAGCACCAAAATTAAATTTTCTCCTTTCTCAACTAATCAAATAGAACATGTTAAAGGAATGACTGACCAAAAAATTGTTTCGAACGGAGATAATTTTCATGGTGAAAATCACCATTTATGAAATTTTCTGATTCGACAAAGGGGGTACACGCATTTTGGTCTCTCGAGCACCAAAAATTAAATTTTCTCCTTTCTAATTTTATCGAATAGAACATTTTAAAGTAATGACTTACCAAAAAATTGGTTCGAACGAAGATAATTTTCATAGTGAAAATCACCATTTATGAAATTTTCCAATTCGACAATGGGGTTATTAGTAAACGCATTATGGTCTCTCGAGCACCAAAAACTAAATTTTCACCTTTCTCAACTAATCGAATAGAACATGTTAAAGGAATGACTAACCAAAAATTGGTTTCGAACGGATATAATTTTCATGGTGAAAATCACCATTTATGAATTTTTCCGATTCGACCAAGAGGTTAGTACACGCTTTTTGGTCTCTCGAGCACCAAAATTAAATTTCATATTTTATCAACTTATCGAATAGAACATATTAAAGGAACTACTACCAAAAATTTGGCTCAAACGGAGATAATTTTCATGGTAAAAATCACCATTTATGAAATTTTCGATTCGACAAAGGAGTTAGTACACGCATTTTGGTCTCTCGAGCACCAATATTTAAATATTCTCCTTTCTCAACTAATCGAATAGAACATTTTAAAAGTAATGACTTACCCAAAAATTGGTTCGAACGGTGATAATTTTCATGGTGAAAATCACCATTTAAGAAATTTTCCGATTCAACAAAGGGGATAATAAATACACGCATTTTGGTCTCTCAAGCACCATAAATTAAATTTTCTCCTTTCTCAATTATTCGAATAGATCATGTAAAAGGATTGACTTACCAAAAAATTGGTTCGAAAAGGGATAATAAGTACACTCATTTTGGTCTCTCGAGCACCAAAAATTAAATTTCATCTATTTTCAAATAATCAAATAGAACATGTTAAAGGAACGACTTACCAAAAATTTGGCTCAAACGAATATAATTTTCATCGTGAAAATTAGCATTTATGAAATTTTTCGATTCGACAAAGAGGTTAGTACACGAATTTTGGTCTCTCGAGCACCAAAAATTAAATTTTCTCCTTTCTCAACTAATCAAATAGAACATTTCAAAGTAATGACTTACCAAAAAATTGATTCGAACGGAGATAATTTTCATGGTGAAAATAACCATTTATGAAATTTTCCGATTCGACCAAGAGGTTAGTACACGATTTTTGGTCTCTCGAGAACCAAAATTAAATTTCATCTTTTTTGTCAACTTATCGAATAGAACATATTAAAGGAACGACTTACCAAAAATTTGGCCCAAACGGAGATAATTTTCATGGTGAAAATCACCATTTATGAAATTTTCGATTCGACAAAGGGGTTATTTAGTACACGCATTTTGGTCTCTCGAGCACCAAAAATTAAATTTTCTCCTTTCTCAACTAATCGAATAGAACATTTTAAAGTAATGACATACCCAAAAATTGGTTCGAACGGTGAAAATTTTCATGGTGAAAATCACCATTTAAGAAATTTTCCTATTCAATAAAGGGGATAATAAGTACACGCATTTTGGTCTCTCGAGCACCAAAAATTAAATTTTCTCCTTTCTCAACTATTCGAATAGAACATGTTAAAGGATTGACTTACCAAAAAATTGGCCCGAAAAGGGATAATAAGTACACTCATTTTGGTCTCTCGAGCACCAAAAATTAAATTTCGTCTATATTCAACTAAGGCCGGTCGGCCGACGGTCGGTCAACCGGTCAGCCGGTCAGACGACGGACGGTCAGCCTGTCAGCCGGTCACCGGTCGGCCGACGGCCGGTCGGCCGGTCGGCCGACGGGACGGTCAGTCGGTAGGCCGGTCAGTCGGCCGACGACCGGTCAGCATGTCGGTCGGTCGGCTGGTCAGCCGGTCGGCCGACGACCGACGCCCGGTCGGCCGACGACCGACGCCCGGTCAGCCGGTCGGCCGACGCCGACGCCCGGTTGAAAATTTTCTCCGTTCGAATATTTTTTTGGTAAGTCATTCCTTTAACATGTTCTATTCGATTAGTTGAGAAAGGAGAAAATTTAATTTTTGGTGCTCGAGAGACCAAAATGCGTGTACTTTGCCGAATCCGAAAATTTCATAAATGGTGATTTTCAACATGCATATTATCTACGTTCGAGCCAACTTTTTTGAAAGTCATTCCTTTAACATGTTCTATTCGATTAGTTGACAAAAGACAAAATCAAATTTTGGTGCTCGAGAGACCAAAACGCGTGCACTAACCCCATTGTCGAATCGGAAAATTTAATAAATGGTGACTTTCACCATGAAAATTATCTCCGTTCAAATCAATTTTTTGGTAAGTCATTACTTGAAATTTTCTATTCGATTAGTTGAGAAAGGAGAAAATTTACTTTTTGGTGCTCGAGAGGCCAAAATGCGGTGTACTAACCCCTTTGTCGAATCAGAAAATTTCATAAATGGTGATTTTCACCATGAAAACTATCTCCATTCGAACCAATTTTTTGTTAAGTCATTCCTTTAACCTATTCTATTAGATTATTTGAGAAAGGAGAAAATTATTTTTTGGTGCTCGAGAGACCAAATGCGTGTACTAACCCATTTGTCGAGTCGGAATAATTTCATAAATGATGATTTTCACCTTGAAAATTATCTCCGTTTGAATATTTTTTTGGTTAGTCATTCCTTTAACATGTTCTATTCGATTAGTTGAGATAGGAGAAAATTTAATTTTTGGTGCTCGTGAGACCAAAGTGCGTGTACTAACCCCTTTGTCGAATCGAAAAATTTCAAAAATGGTGATTTTCACCATGAAAATTATCTCCATTCGAACCAATTTTTTGGTAAGTCATTCCTTTAAAATATTCTATTTGATTAGTTGAGAAAGGAGAAAATTTAATTTTTGGTGCTCGAGAGACCATAATGCGTGTACTAACTAACCCCTTTTGTCGAATCGGAAAATTTCATAAATGGTGATTTTCACCTTGAAAATTATCTCAGTTGAATATTTTTTGGTAAGTCATTCCTTTAACTTGTTATATTCGATTAGTTGAGAAAGGAGAAAATTTAATTTTTGGTGCTCGAGAGACCAAAGTGCGTGTACTAACCCCTTTGTCGAGTCGAAAAATTTCATAAATGGTGATTTACACCTTGAAAATTATCTCCGTTTGGATATTTTTTTTGTAATTCATTCCTTTAACTTGTTATATTCGATAAGTTGAGAAAGGAGAAAATTATCTCTGTTCAAACCAATTTTTTGGTAAGTCATTCCTTCAACTTGTTCTCTTTGATTTGTTGAGAAAGGAGAAAATTTAATTTTTGGTGCTCGAGAGACCAAAGTGCGTCTACGTTGTCGAGTCGGAAAATTTCATAAATGGTGATTTTTACCTTGAAAATTTTCTCCGTTCGAATATTTTTTTGGTAAGTCATTCCTTTAACATGTTCTATTCGATTAGTTGAGAAAGGAGAAAATTTAATTTTTGGTGCTCGAGAGACCAAAATGCGTGTACTAACCCCTTTGCCGAATCCGAAAATTTCATAAATGGTGATTTTCAACATGCATATTATCTACGTTCGAGCCAACTTTTTTGAAAGTCATTCCTTTAACATGTTCTATTCGATTAGTTGACAAAAGACAAAATCAAATTTTGGTGCTCGAGAGACCAAAACGCGTGCACTAACCCCATTGTCGAATCGGAAAATTTAATAAATGGTGACTTTCACCATGAAAATTATCTCCGTTCAAATCAATTTTTTGGTAAGTCATTACTTGAAATTTTCTATTCGATTAGTTGAGAAAGGAGAAAATTTACTTTTTGGTGCTCGAGAGGCCAAAATGCGTGTACTAACCCCTTTGTCGAATCAGAAAATTTCATAAATGGTGATTTTCACCATGAAAACTATCTCCATTCGAACCATTTTTTGTTAAGTCATTCCTGTAACCTATTCTATTAGATTATTTGAGAAAGGAGAAAATTTATTTTTTGGTGCTCGAGAGACCATAATGCGTGTACTAACCCATTTGTCGAGTCGGATAATTTCATAAATGATGATTTTCACCTTGAAAATTATCTCCGTTTGAATATATTTTTTGGTTAGTCATTCCTTTAACATGTTCTATTCGATTAGTTGAGATAGGAGAAAATTTAATTTTTGGTGCTCGTGAGACCAAAATGCGTGTACTAACCCCTTTGTCGAATCGAAAAATTTCAAAAATGGTGATTTTCACCATGAAAAACTATCTCCATTCGAACCAATTTTTTGGTAAGTCATTCCTTTAAAATATTCTATTTGATTAGTTGAGAAAGGAGAAAATTTAATTTTTGGTGCTCGAGAGACCATAATGCGTGTACTAACTAACCCCTTTTGTCGAATCGGAAAATTTCATAAATGGTGATTTTCACCTTGAAAATTATCTCGTTTTGAATATTTTTTGGTAAGTCATTCCTTTACTTGTTATATTCGATTAGTTGAGACAGGAGAAAATTAATTTTTGGTGCTCGAGAGACCAAAGTGCGTGTACTAACCCTTACCCCGTCGATGTGAGAAAAATATTCATAAATGGTGATTTACACCTTGAAAATTATCTCCGTTTGGATATTTTTTTTGTGATTCATTCTTAAAACTTGTATATTCGATAAGTTGAGAAAGGAGAAAATTATCTCTGTTAAACATTTTTTCAAATATTAGTATTCCTTCAACTTGTTACTTTTCTCTTTGATTGTTGAGAAAGGAGAAAATTTAATTTTGGTGCTGCTCGAGAGACAAGTGCGTCTACGTTGTCGAGTCGGAAAATTTCATAAATGGTGATTTTTACCTTGAAAATTTTCTCCGTTCGAATATTTTTTGTGTAGTCATTCCATTACATGTCATTCTATTCGATTAGTTGAGAAAGGAGAAAATTTAATTTTTGGTGCTCGAGAGACCAAAAATGCGTGTACTAACCCCTTTGCCGAATCGATCCGAAATTTCATAAATGGTGATTTTCAACATGCATATTATCTACGTTCGAGCCAACTTTTTTGTAAGTCATTCCTTTAACATGTTCTATTCGATTAGTTGACAAAAGACAAAATCAAATTTTTGTGCTCGAGAGACCAAAACGACGTGCACTAACCCCATTGTCGAATCTGAAAATTTAATAAATGGTGACTTTCACCATGAAAATTATCTCCGTTCAAATCAATTTTTTGGTAAGTCATTACTTGAAATTTTCTATTCGATTAGTTGAGAAGGCGAAAATTTAATTTTTGGTGCTTGAGAGACCATAATGCGTGTACTAACCCCATTGTCGAATTGGAAAATTTTATAAATGGTGATTTTCACTATGAAAATTATCTTCGTTCGAACCATTTTTTGGTGTCGTTACTTTAAATGTTCTATTTGATTAAATTAGAAAGGAAAAAATTTAATTTTGGTGATCGAGAGACCAAAATGCGTGTACTAACCCTTTTCGAATCGGAAATTCCATAAATGGTGATTTGCACCATGAAATTATCTCCGTTCGAATCAATTTTTTGGTAAGTCATTACTTTGAAATGTTCTATTAGTTGAGAAAGGAAAAAATTAATTTTTGGTGCTCGAGAGACCAAAATGCGTGTACTAACCCCTTTGTCGAATCGGAAAAAATTCATAAATGGTGATTTTCACCATGAAAACTATCTCCATTCGAACCAATTTTTTGGTAAGTCATTCCTTTAACATGTTCTATTTTATTAGTTGAGAAAGGAGAAAATTTAATTTTTGATGCTCGAGAGACCATAATGCGTGTACTCCCTTTGTAGAATCGGAAAATTTCATAATGGTGATTTTCACCATGAAAATTATCTCCGTTCGAGCCAATATTTTGTTAAGTCATTAATTTAATATATCTATTTGATTAGTTGACCAAGGAAAAAATTAATTTTTGGTGCTCAAGAGACCAAAATTCGTGTACTTAACCCCTTTGTCGAATGTGAAAATTTCATAAATGGTGATTTTCACCATGAAAATTATCTCTTTTCAAACCAATTTTTTGGTAAGTCAATCCTTTAACATGTTCTATGCGAATAGTTGAGAAAGGAGAAAATTTAATTTTTGGTGCTCGAGAGACCAAAATGCGTGGTGTACTTATTAACCCCTTTGTTGAATCGGAAAAATTCTTAAATGGTTATTTTCACCATGAAAATTATCACCGTTCGAACCAATTTTTAGGTAAGTCGTACTTTTAAATGTTCTATTTGATTATTTGATTTTTGAAAGGAGAAAATTTAATTTTTGGTGCCCGAGAGACCAAAATGCGTGTACTAACCCCTTTGTCGAATCGAAATTTCATAAACGGTGATTTTCACCATGAAAATTATCTCCGTTTGAGCAAATTTTTGGTAAGTCGTTCCTTTACATGTTCTATTCGATAAGTTGACAAAAGATGAAATTTAATTTGGTGCTCGAGAGACCCAAATAGCGTGTAATAACCTATTTGTCGAATCAGAAAGTTTCATAAATGGTGATTTTCACCATGAAAATATCTCCGTTCGGACCAAATTTTTGGTACGTGATTCCTTTAACATGTTCTATTCAATTAGTTGAGAAAATGTGAAAATTTAATTTTTGGTGTCGAGAGACCATAATGCGTGTACTAACCTAACCCATTTGTCGAATCGAAAATTTTCATAAATGGTGATTTTACCATGAAAACTATCTACATTCGAACCAATTTTTGTTAAGTCATTTCTTTAACATGTTCTATTGATTAGTTGAGAAAGGAGAAAATTTAATTTTTGGTGCTCGAGAGACCATAATGTGTGTATTTTGTCGAATCAAAAATTTTCATAAATGGTGATTTTCATCATGAAAATTATCTCCGTTCGAGCCAATTTTTTGGTAAGTCATTCCTTTAACATTTTCTATTCGATTAGTTGACAAAAGACAAAATTTATTTTTGGTGTCCGAGAGACCAAAATGCGTCTACTAACCCCTTTGTCGAATTTGAAAATTTCATAAATGGTGATTTTCACCATGAATATTATCTCCGTTCGAGCCATCTTTTTGGTAAGTCATTCATTTAACACGTTCAATTCGATAAGTTGACAACAAAACAAAATTTAATTTTTGGTGCTCGAGAGATCAAAAAACGTATACTATAACCCCTTTGTCCAATCGAAAATTTCACAAATGGTGATTTTTACCATGAAAATTATATCCGTTTGAGCCAAATTTTTGGTAAGTCATTCCTTTAACATGTTCTATTTGATTAGTTGAATAAATATGAAATTTAATTTTGGCGCTCGAGAGATCAAAAAGCGTGTACTAACCTCTTTGTCGAATCGGAAAATTTCATAAGTTGTGATTTTCTCCATGAAAATTATCTCTGTTCGAACCAATTTTTTGGTAAGTCATTCCTTTAACTTGTTCTCTTTTATTAGTTGAGAAAGGAGAAAATTTAATTTTGGTGCTCGAGAGACCAAAATGCGTGTACTTATTAACCCCTTTGTTGAATCGGAAAAATTTCATAAATGGTGATTTTCACCATTAAAATTATCACCGTTCGAACCAATTTTTGGGTAAGTCATTACTATAAAATTTTCTATTCGATTAGTTGAAAAAGGAGAAAATTTAATTTTTGGTGCTCGAGAGACCAAATTGCATGTACTAACCCTTTGTCGAATCAAAAATTTCATAAATGGTGATTTTCACCATGAAAATTATCTCTGTTTGAGCCAAATTTTTGGTAAATCGTTCCTTTAATATGTTCTATTCGATAAGTTGACAAAAGATGAAATTTAATTTTAGTGCTCGAGAGACCAAAAAGCGTGTACTAACCTCTTCGTCGAATCGGAAAATTCATAAATGGGATTTTCACCATGAAAATTATCTCCGTTCGAAACAAATTTAGTAAGTCATTCCTTTAACATGTTCTATTCGATTAGTTGAGAAAGGTGAAAACTAATTCTTGGTGCTCGAGAGACCATAATGCGTGTACTTAAACCCCATTGTTGAATTGGAAAATTTCATAAATGGTGATTTTCACTATGAAAATTATCTTCGTTCGAACCAATTTTTGGTAAGTCATTACTTTAAAATGTTCTATTCGATTAAATTAGAAAGAGAAAAATTAATTTTGGTGTGCTCGAGAAACCAAAATGCGTGTACATCGAATCAGAAAATTTCATAAATGGTGATTTCACCATGAAAATTATCTTCGTTCGAATCAATTTTTTGGTAAGTCATTACTTTGAAATGTTCTATTTGATTAGTTGATAAAGGAGAAAATTTAATTTTTGGTGCTCGAGAGACCAAAATGCGTGTACGTCCATTTGTTGAATTGGAAAATTTCATAAATGGTGATTTTCACTAAGAAAACTATCTCCTTTTGAACCAAATTTTGGTAAGTCATTCATTTAACATGTTCTATTTGATTAGTTGAGAAAGGAGAAAATTTAATTTTGGTGCTCGAGAGACCAAAATGCGTGTACTAACCCTTTGTCGAATCGGAAAATTTCATAAGTTGTGATTTTCTCCATGAAAAATTATCTCTGTTCAAACCAATTTTTTGGTAAGTCATCCTTCAACTTGTTCTATTTGATTTGTTGAGAAAGGAGAAAAATTAATTTTGGTGCTCGAGAGACCAAAGTGCGTCTACGTTGTCGAGTCGGAAAATTTCATAAATGGTGATTTTTACCTTGAAAATTTTCTCCGTTCGAATATTTTTTTGGTAAGTCATTCCTTAACATGTTCTATTCGATTAGTGAGAAAGGAGGAAAATTTAATTTTTGGTGCTCGAGAGACCAAAATGCGTGTACTAACCCCTTTGCCGAATCCGAAAATTTCAAAAATGGTGATTTTCAACATGCATATTATCTACGTTCGAGCAAATTTTTTGTAAGTCATTCCTTTACATGTTCTATTCGATTAGTTGACAAAAGACAAAATCAAATTTTGGTGCTCGAGAGACCAAAACGCGTGCACTAACCCCAATGTCGAATCGGAAATTTAGTAAATGGTGACTTTCACCATGAAAAATTATCTCCGTTCAAATCAATTTTTGGTAAGTCATTACTTGAAATTTTCTATTCGATAGTTGAGAAAGGAGAAAATTTACTTTTGGTGCTCGAGAGGCCAAAATGTGTGTACTAACCCCTTTGTCGAATCAGAAAATTTCATAAATGGTGATTTTCACCATGAAAACTATCTCCATTCGAATCAATTTTTTGGTAAGTCATTCCTGTAACATATTCTATTAGATTAGTTGAGAAAGGAGAAAATTTATTTTTTGGTGCTCGAGAGACCATAATGCGTGTACTAACCCCATTTGTCGAGTCGATAATTTCATAAATGATGATTTTCACCTTGAAAATTATCTCCGTTTGAATATTTTTTTGGTAAGTCATTCCTTAACATGTTCTATTCGATTAGTGAGATAGGAGAAAATTTAATTTTTGGTGCTCGTGAGACCAAAATGCGTGTACTAACCCCTTTGTCGAATCGGAAAATTTCAAAATGCTGATTTTCACCATGAAAACTATCTCCATTCGAACCAATTTTTTGGTAAGTCATTCCTTTAAAATATTCTATTGATTAGTTGAGAAAGGAGAAAATTTAATTTTTGGTGCTCGAGAGACCATAATGCGTGTACTAACCCCTTTTGTCGAATCGGAAATTTCATAAATGGTGATTTTCACCATGAAAATTATATCCGTTCGAGCCAATATTTTGGTAAGTCATTCCTTTAAAATTTCTATTTGATAGTTGACCAAGGAAAAAAATTAATTTTTGGTGCTCGAGAGATCAAAGTGCGTGTACTAACCCCTTTTCGAGTCGAAAAATTTCATAAATGGTGATTTTCACCTTGAAAATTATCTCAGTTCGAATATTTTTTTGTAAGTCATTCCTTTAACATGTTATATTCGATTAGTTGAGACAGGAGAAATTTAATTTTTGGTGCTCGAGAGACCAAATGCGTGTACTAACCCCTTTGTCGAGTCGAAAAATTTCATAAATGGTGATTTTACACCTTGAAAATTATCTCCGTTTGGGATATTTTTTTTGTAATTCATTCCTTTAACTTGTTATATTCGATTAGTTGAGAAAGGAGAAATTTAATTTTTGGTGCTCGAGTGACCAAAATGCGTTGTACTAACGCCTTTGTCGAATCGGAAAATTTCATAAGTTGTGATTTTCTCCATGAAAATTATCTCTGTTCGAACAATTTTTTTGGTAAGTCATTCCTTTAACTTGTTCTCTTTGATTAGTTGAGAAAGGAGAAAATTTAATTTTGGTGCTCGAGAGACCAAAGTGCGTCTACGTTGTCGAGTCGGAAAAATTTCATAAATGTTGATTTTCACCTTGAAAATTATCTCCGTTCGAATATTTTTTTGGTAAGTCATTCTTTAACATGTTCTATTCGATTAGTTGAGAAAGGAAATATTATTTTTGCTGCCGAGAGACCAAAATGCGTGTACTAACCCCTTTGTCGAATCCGAAAATTTCATAATTGGTGATTTTCACAATGCATATTATCTCCGTTCGAACTGACTTTTTTGTAAGTCATTTATTTACATGTTCTATTCAATTAGTTGACAAAAGACAAAATTAATTTTTGTGCTCGAGAGACCAAAACGCGTGCATTAACCCCATTGTCGAATCGAAAATTTAATAAATGGTGATTTTCACCATGAAAAATATCTCCGTTCAAGATAATTTTTTGGAAGCCATTCCTTTAACATGTTCTATTGAATAGTTTAGAAAGGAGAAAATTTAATTTTTGGTGCTCGAGAGACCAATATGCGTGTACTAACCCTTTGTCGACTCGGAAAATACCTTTCTATCCTAGTCCATTCGTTAACCCAAAAACCTCAAACCATTGACCAAAATCCAGGGGGAAGCAACTGATGATGGGAATGAATCAGATCGAGGATTTTGAAGTGTTGGAGATGAGGAAGTAGGAAACGGGAGTGAGGGAATTGTTCGAAATGGAAAATTCATAATGGTGATTTTCACCATGAAAATTATCTCCGTTCAAATCATTTTTTGGTAAGTCATTACTTTGAAATTTCTATTCGATTAGTTGAGAAAGGAGAAAATTTACTTTTTGGTGCTCGAGAGACCAAAATGCGTGTACTAACCCCTTTGTCTAATCAAAAACTTTCATAAATGGTGATTTTCACCATGAAAACTATCTCCATTCGAACCAATTTTTTGGTAAGTCATTCCTGTAACATGTTCTATTTTATTACTACCTCTGTCCCTAAATGAGTGTCCAAATCTTCATTTTAAGGGACATTGAAAATCTCAACTTGTGTTCAATTTGGTAGCAAAGATTCATATATAATCTTGTAATCTCCTTTCCAAACATTTAGTTTTGCACGTAAAAAGAAACCGGTGAAAAAAAAATTCGAAAAAAAAACATTTGGGACAAAGTTATGTTCATAAAAGAACACTCATTTTGGGACAAAGATTTCTTGAAAATGGACACTCATTTAGGGACAGAGGGAGTAGTTGAGAAAGGAGAAATTTAATTTTTGGTGCTCGAGAGACCAAAATGAGTGTGCTAACGCTTTTTGTCGAATCGGAAATTTTCATAAATGGTGATTTCACCATGAAAACTATCTACATTCGAACCATTTTTTGGTAAGTCATACTTTAACATGTTCTATTTGATTAGTTGAGAAAGGAGAAAATTTAATTTTTGGTGCTCGAGGACCATAATGCGTGTACGTTGTCGAATCGAAAAAATTTCATAAATGGTGATTTTCACCATGAAAATTATTTCCGTTCGAGCCAATTTTTTGGTAAGTCATTCCTTTAACATTTTCTATTCGTTTAGTTGACAAAAGACAAAATTTTATTTTTGGTGCCCG